>AWOL01S0049539.1:15046-26176 GCA_000715115.1 Nicotiana otophora | reverse complement strand
GTTACGAGTTGAGGTGACTCGGCTAACTACTGCTGGGGATTTACTATTTGATATGCTTCTTGACCCAGACCAATCCACCCCAGATCCATCAGCATAGGTTGCTCCAGCGNCAAGAAAGGGATGGAGGTTGTTTACTGAGAAGGTCGTGGATGTCAAGGAGCACCTTGTCCCCGAATTCTGTGCCAACATTTCACACATTCGCATGGGGACAAAGGTGACCAAGGTACATAACATTAAGGTGAAGTTTGATGAGCACACGCTGAATGCGTACTTGGGATTTGAGGATGTGGAGCCAAAGGTCCTGCCATGGCTTGCTGAGATCTTAGCACTGGGACTACCAACACCATGGATTACTGCTTGGGTATCCATTCAACGGAGTACATTGAGCTTTGTGGCAAAATGTTGGCAGACCTTTGTGTGTAGCAAGCTTGAGCTATGCCAGAATGAGAACAACTTGGCCATTCCACATACGTTTCTACTGGATTGTATCATGGTCATGTACCTGATCAATGTGGGTGCTGTGATGTCGACTAACATCTCTTTGGTAGTGCAACAGACTAACACAGCTTACCACTGCCCCAGTACCATTACAAAGAACCTCATATATGCAAAGGTAGAGCCAAAGCCATTTGATACAAAGTTAAAGCTCAAGAAGCCATTTGAGTGGTACTCGTTGCAGGATCGGACCACCGCAAAGAAGAGTGTTCAGCCTTTTACTACTACAGGACAGCCAAATGAGCCGATAGTGGTGGTTTCTAACACATCTGATATTCCATCTACATTAGTTGAGCCTTGTACCGGTGTAGTAGCTATGCCTCTGCCTCCATCTTTGGCTCCGTCCACAACTCCTTCCATAGCTTCTAGGGTAGTCCCTACTCCGGTTCTGAGGCTGGAGCCCATGCCTACAGGCCCACTTTCTGCTTTGCGAGTCTCTCAGATATTGGAGAATGTCAACAACTGGGTGTAGGTACCTACTTCAAAGCTGTCTGAGATATTTAGTATTGTTGCAGAGCAGTAATTCACACAGGCTCCGTAGGATTCAACTGAGCTTGATGAGAAGTTGGAAAAGATTCTGGACAACCACAAGGTGATCATGGACACTCTGGTACATCATGGTTCAGTTATTGAAGGCTTGACCAATCAGGTCAAGAAGATGAGGAAGTGTCAATCCGGAAAGAAGGCTATAGACAGGTTACGAGTTGAGGTGACTCGGCTAACTACTGCTGGGGATTTACTATTTGATATGCTTCTTGACCCAGACCAATCCACCCCAGATCCATCAGCATAGGTTGCTCCAGCGGAACAATCTGAGGAGCCATGCCTTGGTGCCGACACTGCTGACGTAGTGTGTGCAATGTTCGCCACTCCCACATATGATGATGATGATATACATTTGGCTAACTCAACATGGGTTGATGGTGCTGGGGACACTGAGATGTCCAAGGCTGCTTAGGGAGTTTCTTCGCCCTCTCTCCTTTTACTCTTATTTTGTTAAGCATTGGAAACTATTGTATTTAAAATCTATCTTTAGATAGTTATTGCTTTCATTAGCTTGTTCAATTGTTTATTTTGATTTTTGTTTTTGTTAGTAGATTTTATTTATGTAAGTAGTTTTCATGTTTCCTGTAGTAGTATAGATAATAAGCCTTTGGTTTTCTTAATGTCACAGTTCATTCCAAAGGTAGTCTTTTGTGTGAACTGGGTGACTCTTCCCGAGGATGGATGGTGTGACAACCTTCTTAAGGGAATGAGTCCATTGTTTTGTTTAGGTAATAATAATAGTAGTAGTAATGAATAAAAGCCTTAATAGAGTCATTTTAAAAAAAAGAGTTATTGATGCTTCATTTGGCACCAACACACTTAACTGCGTGCTTATGGTTTGAAATGACCAAAAATTGATTGTGATTATTGTAGGCTTTAGACTCTATCCTCTTTTACAATCTAGTTGCATGAGGGGTGAGGTGATATTTGTTGCGAGTCCAAGTATTTGTGTGAATGGTCTAGAACTTACAACGAATGTGTTTAAAGAAGAAGTTATAGATTTGCTTGGTTTGGAAGATGATTGTAGACTCCTTCGTCCATTTGAGCCTTCTATTGCCACCCAATACTTATTATCCCTAGTCAACCCCCTCTGAGCCTTTAGCCTTTCTTAATTGGTAACCATGCTACAAGCATTTACCCGTTTTGTTGTAATCCTCTCTTGGCACACGGGCCTTCCTTAACACACTTTTGAAATAAGTAGCTTAAGGCATAAGTTTGGGGAGAGTTGAGGAATTTGAAAGAGGTATCAAGGCACCAAAAAGAGAAAAGAAATGATCTCTATGAAAAGAGAAGGCAAGAAAAGAAAAAGAACAAAAAGAAAATGCTAAAAAGAGAATAAAAAGGAAGGTTCATGGAATCAAAAAGAGACAATTACCTCTTCTATGAGCATCAAGGGACGAATGAAATAAACAAGAAAGAGTGATGTCAAGCCTCTCTAGCCCCCAAGAAAAGTAGATGCCTCTAAGAGTTACTAAATGTGAGCCAAGAAATAAAAATGTGGAGTGCTTAAGGAAGGGTTTAACCTCTTATCCCACGGATCACACATAAAAATAAGTGGAACTCATATCAAATAAAACTGATGGTTAACAGCATCTAATGCAAAAACCTCAGTCATATCAGGGAAAGCATAACAATGGACCTGACCCCCGCCCCCCGCCCCCCCCAGGATATCCTCTACCCGCATGTTCTCTACCTCTACCTGGTTGTGCAAGTGAAGTACCAACTAGAGAAATAGCCATAGCCTAAATTTCCTGCGAGGTCCACCCCTTCCATGTCTGAGATAATCCCTCACCATATGCCTTGTGTAATGATACTTGACAGAACTTCTTTGCGGGCGTGGCTGTAGGTATTGAGCCTGCCTCAAATGAATTAAATAACCGCTGTAGGAACCCAGTGCAGAAGGTGCACTAGAGGATGGCTGTCCGAAATGAGTACCTTGAGGTCCGTTACTAGCTAGATCACTACATGTAACCTGAAGTGTAGACTAAACTAGTCGATTGATAAAGCCTCTTCAATGACAATCTGTAGCTTAACAATGGGAACCGCTAAATCCTCCAAAACCTTGAGGCCTCTTGGTCTCTCTATCTCCGCTCTTCTACCCACTGATACGCTTCAACCTCCTACCAATCTCCAAAACCTAGTAGAATAGAGTCCTTGTCACTAGCTCCCGTTCCATCCCAAATCTGAGTCTATAACCGAGTCCCTCAATAAATCTGTAGACTCTCTCTCTCTAACAGTGGAAACCAAAGCATGTGCATGACGAGATAACTCGGTAAACCTCATACCATACACGTTCACGGTCATAGTCCCATGGTGAATCTTCTCAAACTCGGTGCGCAACGCATACCTTCGGGTTTGTATGTGGTGCGGCACCAAATGGCCTTCTCTCCTCATAAGTTTTCCACCATCAATATGGCTGCCCCGTCAGCTGGAAAGTAGTAAGATCGCCCCCGATCAACTCCACTATGCCATAGTGTATAGAATACAGTGACACTAGTCTAAGAAACCTTATGCATCCTCATAAGACCCATTGCTGCAATGAGGAAAATGATACTTCTAGAGCATCTCTAACCTCTCATACTCCTCCTCTGACGCAACTAGCCTGACCTTGGGCTGAACTGTAACCACGGGCTGATCGTTATAACACTTAGAGCCAGATCAATGTGAGCCCGCTATTTTGTAGTGTGGCGGCAGGAATTTGATCTCCTCCCCTATCTTGGGAAGTAGCTGGTCTAATCGGGATCAACCCTGCCTAAAACAAAGTACAAAACTGTAAGGCCCCGTAAAAGTTCATCAAGATTTTAAGTTTTTATAGTGCCAAGGTAAGCTAATGTGCCACAAATCAGATTTTTTGATTGTACAATGCATCATGGAGTAGGTAGACGAATTTGTAAAAACGACAATAATGTGGTCCATTATGCTATAGCGTATCTGTTTCGCTGACCACATAATCACCACGGAATGAATCAGAAGCAATTCAAATTTGAAAACCATTTTGTGGCCATTCTGCTGGCCGCATAACTATTATGCTGTCATGAAATTGCATCGCGGAGTTGACCAGACCCAACCAAGAATTTGAAAACCCTTTTATGGCCATTTTGCTAGTCGCATAACGATTTTGTTGGCCCCATAACCATTCTGCTACCCAAAATGGCTTCGCAGAATTGACATATCATTTCGTGGCCATTCTGCTGGCCACGTATCTATTCTTCTTCCATGGAATTGCACTACATAATTGACATCGGGGGTTATTTGTGAAAATTTTCTTACCCGACTCCATTTTGATTAGTAGCCTTTGGGGCCCATTTGGAAGCCAAAATCTATTGTTTTAGAGAGAAGTGATAGTATCCTGGAGAGAGAGGGAGAAGACCTAGTCATTCTAATCATCAATCCTTGCCCCAATCTTGAATATTCAAGGGAAGCAACTCACTAGACCATCATCTACCCGGGTGCGACCTTGTCCTAAAACCTTCATGAAATTGTTATGGGTTTAATTAGGTTATGGAATCAGAGATTGGCTATGCATTTAACATTAGGTGGTAGTATGTGGGGTTGTTGAACTCTTTTGTGTAGTTTCTTGTTGAAATTGGTTGAGGAGAGAGGGGATTACCATTGTAGAGATTTGGAGTCCATTTTGGATCATAGGTGTTTGAACAAATTCCCAAGAGACTTATGTCATGCGAATCCTTCTAATTATTATCAGATTTTAGCTATCTTCCTATAAATATATATTTCTAAGGGTGTTGGGACATTGTAGTAACTTAAGGAATGCTCGAGAAAGGTATGTTGTCTAAAACTTCTCTTTTAGAATTGAATTCCATGATGTTTCCGTAAGCTTCAAGTATGGTTGGTCCCAGGTTCCTAATTCCTATGTTTCGAGGTGTTCCTAATAAATTCGATTATCCCGAGTAATCAATGTGTCGAAAGATGTATGTACTCAAAACATGTTCCAATTACTCCTATCTCATCATGATCTCCTTAGGGAATGTGTTCAAGTATGGTTTATGTGTTAAAGCGTTATAACTTCAATTTATGTTTAAAATGAAAGTCCATTATGCTTAACTTGGAAAGAATACTCATAGCGCCTAATACCCCTAATGCTCATATTTATACTTAAGGCCTTGATTTCAAATGCTCTCATTGTTGATAATCTATAAAGATGCTTGAAAGGGAAAGAAGTGAGTTGGGGATATAAAGTGTGGCCACCGTGCCAATAATGAAAGTTATACTTGTGGCCAATGGTGCCAATGAGATGAAATGATGTGTGAAAGATTTTAAAATGAGCCTTCAATCAACTGTTCCAAATTTACTCTGAAAATAGAATTGCCTAAAGGCTTATGTACTCAAGTCGTGTTAAAATATGGTTGTTTCAACTAATACCTATGATTTGAACCACTGTTTTAGTCGTAAATCACCATGCTCTCTTTTATAAACATCTCCAATGTGATTTGAGTTCTTACATACTCATAAGTTGAAATTGTGTGTTACCTATGATTCCATATGTTGATGTTTATGATGATGATCCTTGAAAGTAAAGAAATGAAAATGTGGAATATGAGATACGACCACCGTTCCATGAATGAAGAATCATATGTGTGGCCAAGAGAACCAATGAAATAATGATGTTGTGAATGGTTGAAAGTATTAATGAAGCTATATATGGTGTGAAAGGTTATGAGGTGAATGTATTTGTATTTTTGTTTTCTTTGTATGCAAAACAAAAATGTTTTTGGGAGTATCGTTAGTCACCGAGGAAGGGTAGGTTGAAACAACCTAACCCTAAAAGTATATACGTGCCGATGTAGGAGTTATTGAGGGATAAATCCCCATATTGATATGATGAAATTATTTTCCTTAATTAGGATGAGATTATTCCCCTTATTTAACATGGGATAATTGCTAGCAGAGGGTGATGTCTATTTCACTGCACTGCATGGCACCTATTGAGTGGAAGGAGTTGAAGGGACTACTTAAGGATTTTATTGCTAAGGGTTTTAGCAGGCCCAGTGCGTCCCCTTGGGGTGCACCGATTCTATTTATGAAGAAGAAGGATAGCTCTATAAGGATGTGTATTGATTATACGCATCCGAACAAAGTTATTATCAAGAACAAGTACCCACTACCGCATATCGATGATTTATTTGATCACTTTGAGGGTGCTAGGGTGTTTTCGAAGATTGATTTGAGATCGGGGTATCATCGGTTGACGATTCGGCCTTCAGATATTTGAAGACAGCTTTCAGAGCCCGCTATGGTCACTATGAGTTTCTCGTGATGTCTTTTGGGCTGACCGATCCCCCAATAGCATTTATGCACTTGATGAATTGTGTATTGCAACCCTCTCTTGATTCATTCATCATAGTTCTCATTGATGACATATTGGTGTATTCACGTAGCCCGGAGGATCATGAGCATCATCTAAGGATCGTGCTCCAGACTTAATTCTCCAAGTGAGATTATTGGCTTGATTTAATGGAAGTTTTGGGCCATGGGTTGTTTAGTGAGGGGATTAAGGTGCATCCGAAAAATGTGGAGGTACTTCCAAGTTGGCCCAAACCATCTTCTGCTATTAAGATCGGGAGTTTCCTTAGTATCGTCGGGTATTATCATCTTTTTGTGGAGGGTTTCTCATCCATTGCTGCACCTTTGACTAGATTGACCCATGGGTGCCCAATCCGGGTGGCCCGATGAGTATGGGGAGAACTTTCTGAAGCTCAAGACTATATTTACCATAGCTCCAGTTCTGCTTTTGCCTTCAACATTGGGTTCTTATACAGTTTATTATGATGCTTTACGGATTTGCATTGGTTGTGTATTTATGTAGGATGGTAGAGTTATTCCATATGCTTCATGTTAGTTGAAGCCTCATAAGAAGAACTACCCTATACATGATTTGGAGTTGGCAGCCATTGTTCAGGCATTGAAGATTTTGAGGCAGTATCTCTATGGCATTTCTTATAAGGTGTTCACATATCACAGGAGTCTACATCGCTTGTTCAAGCAAAAGGATCTGAACTTAAGGCAATGGAGGTGGTTAGAACTATTAAAGGACTATGATATCACCAATTCTTTAAAATCCGGGGAAGGCCAATTTTGGGGCCAATACTTTGAGTAGGAAGGTTGAGAGCATGGGAAGTCTTGCTTATTCTAGTGTGAGAGAGAACGTTAGCATTGGATGTTTAGGCTTTGGCCAATCGGTTGGATATTTCTCAGCCCAGCAAGGTTCTTGCTTGCATGGTTTCACTATCTTTCTTGTTTGAGTGTGTCAGTATGATGATCCCTAATTGCGTTTCCTAAAGGACATAGTGCAACACGGTGATGACAAGGAAGTTACTATTGCACATGATACAGGGTCGGTTCTGTGTGCCGAATGTGGATGGGATACGAGATTTGAAACTCTTGGAGGCCCACAGTTCACAGTATTCCATTCATCCGGGTGCCGCAAAGATGTACCAGATTTGAGGCAGCACTATAGGTGGAGGAGAATGGAGAATGATATTGTTGATTATGTTTCATGGTATTGAATTGTCAGAAGGTGAAGTACGAGCATCAGAAATCGGGTGGTTTTCTTCACAAGCTTCACATTCCAGAGTGGAAGTGGAAGCGTATCACCATGGATTTTGTAGTTAGACTTCTACGGACCTTGAGGAAATTTGATGTAGTATGGGTCATTGTGGATAGACTGACCAATTCTTTACACTTCATTCTGATCGTGATATATACTCTTCAGAAAAGTTGGATCAGATTTATATTCGTGAGAATGTTCGCCTTCATGGTGTGCCCGTATCTATTTTCTCAGATTGAGGCACTCAGTTCACACCGTAATTTTGTAGAGCAGAGCAATGAAAGTTGGGCACATAGGTAGAGTTGAGCATAACATTTCATCCCTAGACATACGGGTAGTCCGAGCAATATATACAGATCTAGGACATGTTACGTACCTGTGTCATTAACTTTGGAGGTTCATGGGATTAGTTTCTTCCGTTAATAGAGTTCACCTACCACAACAACTGTCAGTTGAGTATCTAGATGGATCCTTATGAGGCCTAATAAAGGAGGGGATGTCCTTCACCGGTTGGTTGGTTTGAGCCTGGGGAGGCTAGGCTGTGAGGAATTGACTTGATCCATGATGCTTCGGAGAAGGTGAAGTTGATTTATGAGTGGCTTCGTATAGCTAAATACAGGCAGAAGATTTATGATGACATGAAGGCTCGTAATGTTGCATATAATGTGGGGGAGAAGGTTTTACTTAGAGTTTCACCCATGAAGGGTGTGATGAGATCCGGGAATAAGGACAAGTTGAGCCCTAGGTATATTGGTCTGTTGGAGGTTCTTGAGAGAGTGGGAGAGGTGGCCTACAGATTTTCCTTGACACCTAATCTATAAGGGGTTCACTCATTATTCCATGTTTCGATGCTCCGAAAATATTATGGCGATGCGTCTCATATTTTGGACTTCACTACGGTACAGTTCAATAGGGTTTTGACTTACGATTTGGAGTTGGTGGCTATTTTGGATCGGCAGGTTCGGAAGTTGAGGTCAAAGAATATAGCGTCAATATAGGTGTATTAGAGAGGTCAGCTAGCGTAGGAGGCTAATTAAGAGAGTGAGCAGGAGAGGCTTTTTGAGACTCCAGGTACGATGCTTGACTCGTTCAAGGATGAACACTTGTTTAAGAGGGGGAGAATATAATGACCTGGCCTGTTATTTTGAGTACTTTACCACAGGTTCCCCTATTTGGTGTTTAGGTCTGTGTGTTTTAGGGTTCGTGACATGCTAGGTGGTTGGTTTGGCTTCGGTGATGTTTAGCAGTGAATTGGAACACTTAGTCCCAAGGTTGGAAGCTTGAGTTGGAAGAGTTTACCAGAGTTTGACCTTTGCATAAATAACTCTGGAATGTGTTTTTGATTGTTCCAATAGCTTCGTATGGTAAATTTGGACTCAGTCCTATGTCCGGATGTTGATTTGGAGGTCCGTATGTTGATTTGGTGTCGTTTGGCGAAAGTNCTGTGTGCCGAATGTGGATGGGATGCGAGATTTGAAACTTTTGGAGGCCCACAGTTCACAGTATTCCATTCATCCGGGTGCCGCAAAGATGTACCAGATTTGAAGCAGCACTATAGGTGGAGGAGAATGGAGAATGATATTGTTGATTATGTTGCATGGTATTGAATTGTCAAAAGGTGAAGTACGAGCATCAAAAATCGGGTGGTTTACTTCACAAGCTTGACATTCCAGAGTGGAAGTGGAAGCATATCACTATGGATTTTGTAGTTAGACTTCTATGGACCTTGAGGAAATTTGATGTAGTATGGGTCATTGTGGACAGACTGACCAATTCTTTACACTTCATTCTGATCGTGATATATACTCTTCAGAAAAGTTGGATCAGATTTATATTCGTGAGAATGTTCGCCTTCATGGTGTGCCCGTATCTATTTTCTCAGATTGAGGCACTCAGTTCACACCGTAATTTTGTAGAGCAGAGCAATGAAAGTTGGGCACATAGGTAGAGTTGAGCGTAACATTTCATCCCTAGACATACGGGTAGTCCGAGCAATATATACAGATCTAGGACATGTTACGTACCTGTGTCATTAACTTTGGAGGTTCATGGGATTAGTTTCTTCCGTTAATAGAGTTCACCTACCACAACAACTGTCAGTTGAGTATCTAGATGGATCCTTATGAGGCCTAATAAAGGAGGGGATGTCCTTCACCGGTTGGTTGGTTTGAGCCTGGGGAGGCTAGGCTGTGAGGAATTGACTTGATCCATGATGCTTCGGAGAAGGTGAAGTTGATTTATGAGTGGCTTCGTATAGCTAAATACAGGCAGAAGATTTATGATGACATGAAGGCTCGTAATGTTGCATATAATGTGGGGGAGAAGGTTTTACTTAGAGTTTCACCCATGAAGGGTGTGATGAGATCCGGGAATAAGGACAAGTTGAGCCCTAGGTATATTGGTCTGTTGGAGGTTCTTGAGAGAGTGGGAGAGGTGGCCTACAGATTTTCCTTGACACCTAATCTATAAGGGGTTCACTCATTATTCCATGTTTCGATGCTCCGAAAATATTATGGCGATGCGTCTCATATTTTGGACTTCACTACGGTACAGTTCAATAGGGATTTGACTTACGATTTGGAGTTGGTGGCTATTTTGGATCGGCAGGTTCGGAAGTTGAGGTCAAAGAATATAGCGTCAATATAGGTGTATTAGAGAGGTCAGCTAGCGTAGGAGGCTAATTAAGAGAGTGAGCAGGAGAGGCTTTTTGAGACTCCAGGTACGATGCTTGACTCGTTCGAGGATGAACACTTGTTTATGAGGGGGAGAATATAATGACCTGGCCTGTCATTTTGAGTACTTTATCACAGGTTCCCCTATTTGGTGTTTAGGTCTGTGTGTTTTAGGTTTCGTGACATGCTAGGTGGTTGGTTTGGCTTCGGTGATGTTTAGAAGTGAATTGGAACACTTAGTCCCAAGGTTGGAAGCTTGAGTTGGAAGAGTTTACCAGAGTTTGACCTTTGCATAAATAACTCTGGAATGTGTTTTTGATTGTTTCAATAGCTTCGTATGGTAAATTTTGACTGAGTCCTATGTCCGGATGTTGATTTGGAGGTACGTATGTTGATTTGGTGTCGTTTGGCGAAAGTTGGAAAATGGAATGTTTGGAAGGTTAATAGGTTTGAACGAGAGTTGAATCTGATGATATCATGGGATAGGTCTGTTGTGTCATTTGGGACCTGCATGTAAAATTTGAGGTCCTTCAGAGTTGATTTGATATGGTTTGGCATGGGTTTTAAAAGATGAATGTTCATTAGTTCATTAGTTCATTAGGCTTAAATTGAGGTGTGATTTGAAGTTTAGATGTTGTTTTATTTTATTTGAGGCCCCGAAAAGGTTATTATTATTTTTTAGGATTGATTTGTATGTTTGGACGGGTTCTCGGGGGCCTCAGGGGGGTATTTTAGATAGAGCGCGGGCCATTTAGGGACTTGGTGTTATTGCCGAAGCTTTTGACTTTTGGCGCTTTTGCACCTGCACTGGGATTGGCCACAGATACAGAGACACAGGTTCTTCTTTTGTTG
>AWOL01S0049539.1:3266-14772 GCA_000715115.1 Nicotiana otophora | reverse complement strand
GCCTGGGAAGGCTAGGCTGTAAGGAATTGACCTGATCCATGATGCTTCGGAGAAGGTGAAGTTGATTTATGAGTGGCTTCGTATAGCTAAATACAGGCAGAAGAGTTATGATGACATGAAGGCTCGTAATGTTGCATATAATGTGGGGGAGAAGGTTTTGCTTAGAGTTTCACCCATGAAGGGTGTGATGAGATCCGGGAATAAGGACAAGTTGAGCCCTAGGTATATTGGTCCGTTGGAGGTTCTTGAGAGAGTGGGAGAGGTGGCCTACAGATTTTCCTTGACACCTAATCTATAAGGGGTTCACTCATTATTCCATGTTTCGATGCTCCGAAAATATTATGGCGATGCGTCTCATATTTTGGACTTCACTACGGTACAGTTCAATAGGGATTTGACTTACGATTTGGAGTTGGTGGCTATTTTGGATCGGCAGGTTCGGAAGTTGAGGTCAAAGAATATAGCGTCAATATAGGTGTATTAGAGAGGTCAGCTAGCGTAGGAGGCTAATTAAGAGAGTGAGCAGGAGAGGCTTTTTGAGACTCCAGGTACGATGCTTGACTCGTTCGAGGATGAACACTTGTTTATGAGGGGGAGAATATAATGACCTGGCCTGTCATTTTGAGTACTTTATCACAGGTTCCCCTATTTGGTGTTTAGGTCTGTGTGTTTTAGGTTTCGTGACATGCTAGGTGGTTGGTTTGGCTTCGGTGATGTTTAGCAGTGAATTGGAACACTTAGTCCCAAGGTTGGAAGCTTGAGTTGGAAGAGTTTACCAGAGTTTGACCTTTGCATAAATAACTCTGGAATGTGTTTTTGATTGTTTCAATAGCTTCGTATGGTAAATTTTGACTGAGTCCTATGTCCGGATGTTGATTTGGAGGTACGTATGTTGATTTGGTGTCGTTTGGCGAAAGTTGGAAAATGGAATGTTTGGAAGGTTAATAGGTTTGAACGAGAGTTGAATCTGATGATATCATGGGATAGGTCTGTTGTGTCATTTGGGACCTGCATGTAAAATTTGAGGTCCTTCAGAGTTGATTTGATATGGTTTGGCATGGGTTTTAAAAGATGAATGTTCATTAGTTCATTAGTTCATTAGGCTTAAATTGAGGTGTGATTTGAAGTTTAGATGTTGTTTTATTTTATTTGAGGCCCCGAAAAGGTTATTATTATTTTTTAGGATTGATTTGTATGTTTGGACGGGTTCTCGGGGGCCTCAGGGGGGTATTTTAGATAGAGCGCGGGCCATTTAGGGACTTGGTGTTATTGCCGAAGCTTTTGACTTTTGGCGCTTTTGCACCTGCACTGGGATTGGCCACAGATACAGAGACACAGGTTCTTCTTTTGTTGCGCAGGTGCAGGGTTTTCTTTTCCATGGGAGGTTCGTAGAATTCTGCAGAAGCGGATGCGCTTCTACGGGGAGGGGTCCACAGAAGCGGAGTTTAACTGAAGCAGCACGGACCGTAGATACGGAAGGGCTCCACAAGTGCAGGAGCCGAAAATACGATATCGCAGATGCGTTGTTATGGATCATAGATGCAATTTTGCTGGTAGACTCTATAATATCGAGGGTTTGAGTGTTTTTCTCATTTTTGTTTGTGTGGAGCTCGGTCCAAGGCGATCTCTAGATTGCTTTTCCTTATTGAAGAACTAATTGACATTTAATCACTTTTGGGTTTTTGGACTATGTTATTTAAGATTGAGATTTCATGTTTTGAGGGGCGATTTGTGGTTGGGATTTGATGAATTTGGTATGGTTGGACTATTAATCGAATGGGTATTTGGAATTTGTGAGTTTGTTCGGGTTCTGAGGCACGAGCATGGGGTTGACGTTTTGGGTTGACTTTTTGATTTTGTTTAAAGATCTTAGCTTTATTATTTGGAATCAATTCCTATGGCTTTTATTGGTTATATTAAGTTAATTTGGCTACATTCGGGTCGTCCGGAGGTTGATTCACGCGGGATGGGCTTGTTACAAGAATGATTTTGCTTGATTGAGGTAAGTATCTTACCAAAACATGGTTGAGGCACTAGTTGCCTGAGTTATTTGTGATATCTACATGCTATGGGTGGTGCACATGTGCGTGGCTGAGCCCATGTGCATCCACCGGGGTGATTATCCATGCTCGGGGTAGTGCTTAGGTAATGAAATTTCTTGAATACATTGTCAAGATATATGTTGTGATGTTTCCCATATTTGTACCATGTTGTGACCTAATTGAGTCATATTGGATGTTACACAGAGGCCAATCTCATGATTTAACTTGATAATTTTTGTTTCTGTCATATTGGTCATGTACATGTAATCTTGTATATAAGTCATGTACATGTTGGTCATGTACATATAATCTTGTATATATATTTTTCTGTGTGATATGATCTGGACTGATAGCCCGCGACCACACCAGGGGGGTTGATATATTGAGCTTGTGACTACGCCTGATGGATTGTAATTATTGGTACGTGAGTTATTCGTGGAGCATATCTAGCCTTTGTGCGAGATGTCAGTGCTAATACTCCTACCGTTAAGTTAGTTCCGGTGGTGAGATATTTCCCATATGTGTTCCAGTAGATCTATCAGGCATGATGCTCGACAAGGATATTGATTTTGGTATTGACTTGGTATCGGGCACTCAGCCCATTTCTATTCCACCATATTGTATGACACCAACAAAATTAAAAGATTAAAAGGATCAACTTCCGAAGTAGGTTGATAAGTGTTTCATCCGACCCAGTGTCTTGCCTTGGGGTGCTCCAGTTCTATTTTTGACGACGAAAGATGTCTCTACGAGGATGTGTATTGACTATAGGCAGCTGAACGAATTTACAATCAAGAAAAGTTACACACTACCACTCATTCATGACTTATTTGACCAGCTTCAGGGTACTAGAATGTTCTCAAAGATTGATTTGAGGTCATGGTATCATTAGTATTCGTGAATCAAAATTCCTGATGACCGCTTTCAGGACTCGAAATAACACCCGCGCCTGCGGATGCGCATCTGTGCCCAAGTATCCGCACCATTGAACCCAGGCCTGGGATGGACTTCTCTGTTTCTGTGATGCACCCTCACAGACCTGTGTGTCCGCACCTACGTGTCCGCACCCGCGGCCAAAGCCTCCGCAGGTTCGTTGACACCAGAAGAACATACCTCATCAATTCAACCAAGTCTAAAATAATTTTAAATTCAATCTGAATCACACCCGGGGCACTCGAGGCCCATTCCTAATATATCAAAACGTTCCAAAACACATAAGGGACCTAACAAAGGCCAAAAATCACATCAATTCTATGAATCGCATCCTAATTCAAGCCTATTGAAACTATGAATATCCGACTTCCAAAACTAATGCCGATTCATACAAAAACAACTCTGATTGACCTCAAAATTTATACACAATTCATAAATGACATGACGGACACATTCCAATTTCAATAATTGCAATCTGACCCCGATATCTATAAATTCAACTCCCGGTCAAACTTCTCAACATTCCAAATCTTCAACTTTCTAACTTTTGCCACTTCAAGTTGAAATGATATATGGACCTCCAAATCACTATCCGTACATGCTACTAAGTTATAAATCACCATTTGGAGCTATTAAAACAATCAGAACTCCATTCCGGAGTCGTCCAAGCAAAATTAAAACTATGGTCAACTCCTTCAACTTAAACTTCCAGCTTTGGGACTAAGTGTCTCATTTCACTCTCAAACTCACCTGAACATAAAGGAAACATCCCTAGAAAGTCACATAACCAAAATACAAAATAAAGGAGAAAATAAATAGGGGATCGAGGCATAAATACTTGAAACAACAGGCCGGGTCATTACAGTAATCACAAGGAGTAAGCCGCAAACACATAAACTGTTCTGGATGGCAGGCGAAAGGTACTTCAAGTTCGTGAAGTGGTGACATATATTAAAGCGTTGGATGGGAGTGTTAATCGCGATCATGAGTGGACGGTCGCATTCACGTAGAAGAGTGAGTTCAGGCAGTAAGCCTTCGCAACCGCACTATTGTTTCCATGTTTGTGTAGTTCAAGAGTGTTGTGCTTTGTGTTTCCAACCATGGGCTCGCGTTCGCGTAGAGTCTTTTGGAGGACCTGGAAGTTTGTTCATCGCGATTGTAAAGATATGTTCACGATCGTGAAGGGTATGCCTGGATAGACTAAATAGCATCTCTATTTCAAGGGTTTGGTCTCTATACCACATTTTGAGTTAGAGAGCTCGGTTTTGGGCAATTTGGGAGGGGATTTTATCACGATTTGGGTTAGGGTAAGTACGTTTTACTCGAATATTTTTATATTCCATGATTCTATCCTTGGTTTTAGCATTTAACTGGTTAATTAAAGTGAATAAATTGGGGATTTTGGTAAAAACTTTCCTAAAGTTAAAATTTTGGATTTGAAGGTCATTTTAGGCCGGAATTTGATGAAATTGGTATGGTTAAACTTGCAAGTGAATGGGTGTTCAGAGTTTGTGAGGTTGATTGGATGCCAAGGTGCGGCCTCAAGGCTGACTTTTCGGGTTGACGTTTTGATTTTGATAAAGATTGAAGCTTTATTGTTTGAAGTTATGTTCTATAATATTATTTGATGATATTAAGTTGTTTGTGACTATGTTCGAATTGTTCGGTGGCCGATTCGCGTAGGAAGGGGTTTTTAGAGTATTGACTCTTGCGTTTTGAGGTAAGTACCATATCTAATCTTGGATTTGAGGGTAATTAACCCAGGGAACTATGTTACATGAAACATATTGAGGTGATGCACATTCTAGGTGATGGGAATGGGTGCGTGCACCGAGGTGTTCATGATTAGCGATGGTGTTAGCCTATTATTAGATTTGTTTTGCTATCGTGCCTTGTTATATCTGTGTCTTCTCGACTTATAAGGTTATTTAAGCCATGATTCATGTTAGAAACCACGTCTAGGCTATGTGCTATTTGTTTGAAACATGATAGGGCTTGTTCTTGTTGATTATTATCTATTTGCCTAAATTGCACTCATAATATCACTCACGATGCTATATCTGTGTATGATATATTTATCTCAGTACTTTCTTATTTGATTATTCATATGTTGTTTGTGCCTCACATGTGTAACACTATTTAACTAAGTATTGTGACATGTGATTATCTGAGACTTGATTAGTTAATGACTAAGCTTGGGCCAAAGAACCGATTTGGTATTCATTTTGAGGAGACGCGTACGCTATGCTCACATTGGGCTAAGTGTTATTGTTTTGGGGTGACGAATGCACTAGGCCCTATTATTTGGGATATGTGATTATAATTAGTGCTTGGGCAGGATCCGCCTCTCAGGAGTCTGACATTCAAGCAGTGGGCGTAGGCATATTAGTTTATACGTGCTTGATGGTGGACAGTTATGCCAGCACCCGTACAATGCTAAGTGTTATTATTCTTGATGGGTCCATAGTGATATTGTTGAGTTGACATGTATATATGACATGTACACTCCTCATGGTAGCTGGTAAATTAAATTTATTATCCGTGTTGGGCTTAACGGTTATATATGGAAAGTATGCCTAAATATTTTATATGTGAACGAGCTGAACATGATATTATTAAGCTCCATGCATACACTATTTTTCCTTTTTATGATGATTTGTTAATAGTTATTAATATTGGTCTCTGAATGTTTCTTCTTATCTCATCACTACTTACAGACCAAGGTTAGTTTTGTTTCTTATTACATGGGGTTGGTTGTACTCATACTACACTCTGCACTTCGTGTGCAAATCCAGGTACTTCCGGACGAGGTGATCTCTAAAGTTCTTGTAATGACCTGACTAGTCATTTTGAGTATTGTAGCCACGTTCTCCTATTTACTATCTCTTCTTCTTTCATTTGAGGTTATGTGACTTGTCGGGGTGGTTGGTTTGATTCCGGGTGAGTTTCGGAGTGAAATGGGACATTTAGTCCCAAAGTTGGAAGCTTAATTTGAAAGAGTTGACCGGAGATTGACTTTTATATTGACGACCTTAGAACGGAGTTTTGATGGTTATGATAGCTTCATATAGTGATTCTGGACTTAAGCGTATGTCCGGATGTGAATTTGGAGGCCCGTAGATTTTTCTGACTTGAATTGGCAAACGTTAGAAAGTAGAAGGTTTGGAAGGTTGATAGGTTTGACTGAGGGTTAAATTTATTGATAGTTGGCTCAGATTGTGATTTCGAGAAGTGGCATAGGCCCGTTATGACATTTGGGACTTGCATGCAAAATTTGAGGTCATTATGAGGTGTTTAGGCTTGTTCGTTGTTAGTTTTGAATTTGGAAATTTTCATTAGTTCATTAGGCTTGAAGTGGGATACGATTTGTTGTTTTGTTGTTTAATGTGATTTGAGGCTTTGAGTAACTTTTTATTGTGTTTTAGGATTTGTTAATGTAATTGGATGAGGTCCCTAGGGCTTCTGGTGTGTTTCGAATGGGTTTCAAACTTTCTTTATGTGTTGGAACTTTTGATTTCTATGCTTCTGGTATCCTTTTTCGCGATCACGAAGAAGGGTGATGATCACGTAGATTCTTTGTTATTACATGGGTGTATTTACTTTGCATTTGTGAAGAGAATGATGCATTCGCGAAGCCTTGGGGTATTTGTTCATCGTGAATGCGAGTGTCGGGCCGCGTCCGCATAGAAAGAAGGCGAGGTTGTATGGTGGCACGCATTGTTCATCATGGTCGCTAGGACAGATCCGCGATCAAAGAGCCTGAGGACATTTTGTCACCACGTTCGCATTTGTAGCCTTGTTTTGGCGTAAGAGGTTTAGGGATTTGGTGAAATTTATTCTTCGCGATCGCAAAGTCTTTTCTGCGATAGTGGAGAGTTGGTGAAATATAGTACTCTATTTCGAGGGTTTGGTTCATTTTAACATATTTAGAGTTGTAGAGCTCAGTTTTGTGCGATTTTTGAAAGGATTTTCACGGTTTGGATCAGGGTAAGTGTTTTTGACTCACACGATTTTCACACTTTGGATCGTGGGAGTCGACTAAGTTAGTATGTTGATATATGACTTGTTGGTATTTTTGGTTTAGGTTCCGAGGGCCTCAGGGTGATTTTGGGTAATTAATGGAACAAGTTTGGATATTGGAGAATTGCTGAAGTTGGAACTCTATTGTCATAATCGCACCTGCGGATGTCTTATCGCAGGTGCGAGCCCGCAGAAGTGAGCAGGATGTCGCAGATGCGAGGTTGGAGGAGTTGGGCAAAAGGCGGAGGTGCGATGAAGTTCCCGCACCTGCGAGGCCGCAGAAGCGAATAAGAGGTCGCAGGTGCGGACAATGTTGAGGTAGGCTGGGTCCGCAGGTGTGAGGTATTTTTCGCACTTGCGTGGTCGCAGATGCGGAAATGGAGCGCAGGTACGGAGTCTGGGCGTTTAAGTGACTTGCACTGGTGCGGTTGTTAGGACCGCAAGTGAGGTGGCGCAGAAGCGATACATTGTCCGCAGGTGTGAAAAGCCTGGGCAAAAACCATAAATTGAACCCTTCACGAATTTGTTTCATTTCCACCATTTTCAAGACGGTTTTGGAGATTTTGGAGTGATTATTGAAGGGTGATTCAAGGGCTGTCAGTGAGGTAAGTTGCGTAAGCCCTAATACTCATATGTATGGTGATTTCTCGTTGTTGAATCATGTAATTAGTGAAAATGAGGGGTTAGGGCCTGAGATTTTAGAGAGTTTAATTTAAGGATTTGAGGGACCAAACGATGTCGGATTTTGATAAATTTGATATGTATGGACTCGTGAGTGGATGAGCTTTTTGTAGTTTTGTAACTTTTGTCGGATTTTGAGATGTGGGCCCGATGGACGGGTTGAGCCAATTTCGGGTTTTGGGCTAATTTGATAGTTTTTCTTGTGGAATTCACTCAATTAGCGTATATGGATGGTATTGTACTGATTGTGAATAGATTCGGAGCATTTGGAGGCCGAGTCGAGAGGCAAGAGCATTGCGGGGTAGAGATTTGAACGGTTTGAGGTAAGTAACCATTGTAAATCTAGTGCTGAGGGTATGAAACCCCGGATTTCGTATCATTTTACTATTTTGAAATGACGCACATGCTAGGTGACGGGCATGTGGGAGTGCACTATTGGGGATTGTGACTTGGTCCATCCCGTAGCAACTGTGAAGTTGCATATTTTGTTAAAACTATATGATACTTATATGTTTTAGAAAGAGTTTCTGGAAATTGGGATGAATGCCGTGTTTTGGGCCTTGTGCTAGTGCTGTTTGGACCTTTAGGGGCCTTTTCTTACTATCCTCTCACTATTTTCGATTACACATCTATACTCAGTCATGGTTATATGATACTCTATTTTGATGCATATAAATGTTATTTTGGGCCGAATGCCCTGTTTTTACTGAAATGCCCGAGTGGCTTGAGAGGTTTATGACTGAGTGAGGCTGAGGGCCTGAATTATGAGGAATGTTGTGGGATCGGGCTGCACGCCACAACATGTTTGATATAGGCCGAGGGCCTGAGTGATTTATGCCATGATTTGGCTTGATATAGCGCTTGGGCTAAAGTAGCTCTCAGGAGTCTGTACATACCCCAGTGAGCGCAGGTACCTACTGAGTGCGAGAGCCGAGTTTCGAGTGCTGAGTGACTGGGAGGCATGAGTGATTGTGAGGTATGCCTGAGTGGCATGAGTGATTATGAGGTATGCCCGAGTGGAATGAGTGACTGTGAGGTATTCCCGAGAGGCATGAGTGACTGTGAGGTTTGCCCGAGGTGCTGTATATGAGTGATGTTTTGCCCGAGGGGTTGTTTATGATTTCATCATTTTTTCTCACCTTTGCATTGAGCCTTTGTTTGAAAAACTATTGGAAAATATCTTTAAATGTTTTTTACTTGAACCGAGTTTAAACGAGATGATTTGATTCAAACACTGATTTTTAAAGCATGATGTACTTTACTGAATGTTTGTGATATGAACTTGATATGCTTTATTGCTCGTCACTACTGCTCAGTCCTTATTTATTGTTGTTACTTACTGAGTTGGCGTACTCATGTTACTCCCTGCACCTTGTGTGCAAATCTAGGTGTAGCCGGGCACGGTAGCGGTTGTTGATTATTCTGGTTGCAGATTTTTCTCGGGGATAGCAAGGTAGCTGCTTGGCGATCGCAGCCCCTTCTCTTCTCCCTCTTATCTTCCTTTAGTTGTATTTAACTATTTTCCAAACTATGTTAGTCTTGATATTGTCAGACTAATGGTAGTAGATGCTCATGACTAGTTACACCCCGATGTCGGGTTTTTATTTTTCGCACTTTTGTTTTGATTTGAACTACTTTACAAAGTTTTTTATGTTAACTAACATTACAATTATCTTTGAAATGAAAATATCGGTTTGCTTTGGAAATGAGTCGCCCTGCCTAGTTCCACGATAGGCGCCACCACGACAGGGGTTAGTTTGGGTCGTGACATATAGCATAACTGATGCATGACATTATCTATATAGCTAAAATATTACCAAAGAAAAGTAATGAGAAATAAAAATTTTGGAACACATATGTGTAACGACCTGGCCGGTCGTTTTGAGTATATTAGCCCGATCCCCTATTTACTGCTTTCCTTGTATCTATTTCCGCTTATGTGACTTGCCGAGAGATCTTGTTTTTGGTTTTGGTGTGTTTTGGGACACTTAGTCCCTAAAATGGAAGCTTAACTCTCAGAATTTTGACAGTAGTCGGAATTCTATGAAGTCGACTCTAGAATGAAATTATGTCAGTTCTGTTAGCCTTGTTGGGTGATTTTGGACTTAGAAGCCTGTCCGGAATGTGAATTTGAGGTCAGTAGCTAATTTAGGCTTGAAATGGCGAAAGTCGAATTTTTTGGAAGTTTGACCGGGGGGTTGACTTTTTTATATCGGGGTTGGATTCCGATTCCGGAAGTTGGAGTAGGTCCGTAATGTTGAATATGACTTGTGTATAGAATTAGAGGTCAATCAAACGTGATTTGACAGGTTTCGACATCGTTTGTAGAATTTGAAATTTTCGAAGTTCATTAAGTTTGGATTGGAGGGTGATTTGTCTTTTTTATTGTAATTTGACGTGGTTTGAGGGCTCGACTAAGTTCATATGGTGTTTTAGGACTTGTGGGTATATTTGGTCAAGGTCCTGGGGGCCTCAGGTGTGTTTCGGATGCTTAACGGTTTGAATTTGGACTTAGGCAAATGACTGAAGCCTTATGATATCTGGTGGTTTCGCACATGCGGCGGGGAGACTGTACGTGCGTACTCACACGTGCGGATGAAGGAGCGCAGAAGTGGGAGTTGAGGAGATGGCCAGGGGTGTCAGGTACGAGAGAATATCTGCATTTGCGAGCCCGTAGATGCGCTTGAGGTTCTGCAGATGTGGAGAGTGAGATGGAGTGGAAGTAGTGACTCTGGTTTAGGCTTGAAGAGAGGGCGGCCCAACAAATTGTAAAAAAACGAACAGCAGCAGACTTCAGACTTCCAAATGTAGAGGTACAGGACATGGGCCTGAGTTCTTTGAGAATTCGGCAGGCCCAATGGCAATACATGTTCAACAAGAAAGAAAGAAAGAAAGAAAGAAGGTTATTAGATATGCTACTCTATGAGTAAAATCATACTTGAAATAAAATAGTAAAGGCCCAACAAATTATAACAAACAATAAGAATAATCCAGAATATGAAAACCATAACAACGTGGGGTCACATATGGCAATGTGATTCATATTGAAAACCTTTTGTTGTCATTAAAAACTAAACCTAAAGGGAGTAATAAATGTCAATAGATTATAGTTTAAGGGTAGAATTCCATCCAAGGCCACAACACTCTTTGGATCCCTGACACTTCAAGGTTCCCAAGGGTCTCAGGGCCTAGGGCAGTGCTTGTGTCAGGGAGAGTAACCCAACCAGGAACTAAACTCTGCTCCCAAATATACGTAACCACTCATGCTCATTCTTCCCTACAGGTCTAAGTGCCAATGACGGACTTTAAATGCAAACCCCAACATCACAGTGATATCATACCACAAAAGTATATATACATTTCCCCTGATAATTAATGCAGAATACCATAAGACTGCAAGACAGCCTATTCACATCGTTTTATCCACATTTCAAAAGCTAAGTGTATGATTCACTATGAATGACATGACATGTTAGGTATGCTCAAAAGAAATCAACTTCAAGTATACATATAGACAAGAGCATCATCAGATTTGTGTTAGAAAACGGAACACCTGAGATCACATGTTTTAGGAGTAAAGTAAATGCATTTTGTAAAATCCTTGCTCATAGATACATTTCTCCAAAACAACTTTTAGTTAGATTAATCAAAGATTGGTCTAAACTTACGTCTGGTCTTCTAGCACACACACAAGTTAACAGTTTCAGTGGGAACTCCTAAAGAATGTTAACATTGATGTAAGTTAGCAGCATGAGTTGAATTTCCAATGAGTATTATGAGGGGTGCAAATTAACAACTACAATTAGAGCTTTAGAAGGGTATTAATAGCA
>AWOL01S0049536.1:7500-17961 GCA_000715115.1 Nicotiana otophora | reverse complement strand
CGACTCAAAGTATCGGCCACCGCATTGGCCTTCCCAGGGTGGTACAAAATGGTGATATCATAATCCTTAAGCAGATCCAACCACCTCCTCTGACGCAAATTAAGATCCTTTTGCTTGAACAGATGTTGCAAACTCCGGTGATTAGTGTAAATCTCACAAGGAACACCGTACAAATAATGCCGCCAAATCTTCAAGGCATGAACAATAGCTGCTAACACAAGGTCATGGACAAGATAGTTCTTCTCATGCACCTTCAATTGTCTGGACACATAGGCAATCACCCAACCGTCCAACATCAACACCGTGTCGAGACCAATCCCCAATGCAACATAATGTACAGTATAAAACCCCAAACCTATAGGCAATACCAATACTGGGATGTAGTCAAAGCTGTCTTGAGCTTCCGAAAGCTCTCCTCACATTCCTCTGTCCACCTGAACGGAGTACCCTTTTGGGTTAGCCTAGTTATAGGAGCTGTAATAGATGCGAAACCATCTACAAATCGACAGTAATACCCCGCCAAACCAAGAAAACTTCGGATCTCTGTAGCTGAGGACGGTCTGGGCTAACTTTGCACTGCTTCAATCTTCTTCGGATCTACCCGGATCCCATCACTTGATACTATATGACCCAAGAAGGCCACTGAGTCTAGACAAAACTCACACTTTGAAAATTGTGCATATAATTTCTTTTCTCTCAAAGTCTGGAGCACAGTCCTCAGGTGTTGCTCATGATCTTCCCAAGTCCGGGAGTACACCAGAATGTCATCAATAAATACAATGACGAATGCGTCAAGGTAAGGACGGAACATACTGTGCATCAAATGCATAAAGGCTATTGGGGCATAACAAGAAACTCATAGTGACCATATCTGGTCCTGAAAACAGTCTTCGGGATATCTTGCTCCCGAATTTTCAACTGATGATATCCTGAACGTAAGTCAATCTTAGAAAACACTCTGGCAACCTATAACTGATTAAATAAGTCATCAATACGAGGCAATGGATACATGTTCTTCACTGTGACTTTGTTCAACTGGCGGTAATCAATGCACATCCGCATAGAACCATCATTCTTCTTCATCAATAAGATAGGAGCACCCCAAGGTGACACACTAGGTCGGATGAAGCCCTTATCAAGCAACTCCTGCAGCTGCTCCTTCAACTCCTTCAACTCAGGAGGAGCCATACGGTATGGAGGAATAGAGATAGGTTGAGTGCCCGGCAACAAAACAATACCAAAATAAATATCTCTATCGCGCGGCATGCCCAGAAGGTCAGCTGGGAACACATCTAGAAAGTCCCTCACTACTGGAAGTGACTCAACTTTAGGGGTATCAATACTGACATCTCTCACATAAGCAAGGTACGTGTCACACCCTTTCTCAACCATTTGTTGAGCTTTAAGAAATGAAATAACTCTGCTGGGAGTGTACTCTAAGGTACCTCTCCACTCTAATCATGGTAAATCTGGCATAGCCAGCGTCACGATCTTAGCGTGACAATCAAGAATAGCATAATGGGGCGACAACCAATCCATGCCCAAAATAATATCAAAGTCCACCATGTTGAGCAATAATAAATCAGATTTGGTCTCAAAACCACTAAGAGCAATTAAACATGACCGATACACACGGTCTATAATAAGATAATCTCCCACAGGAGTAGACACATAAAAAGGGGAACTCAAAGAATCCCGAGATATGCCCAAATACAGGGTAAAATAACAGGACACATAAGAATATGTAAAGCATGGGTCAAATAATATTGATGCATCTCTACGACAGACTGAGACAATACCTGTAATGATAGAATCAGAAGCAATTGCCTCTGTACGAGCAGGAAGGGCATAATATCAGGCATCGCCTCCACCTCTAGGGTGACCTCTACCTCCCCGACCTCCACCTCGGGCTGGCTGAGCAGGTGGGGTGACAGCTGGTGCTAGAATCATAGCCTGAGGACCCGGTGGAGCACGCTGCGGCTGAGAAGTCTATGGAGGTGCACCCCTCCAAAATCTGGGGCAATCCCTCACCATATGGAGAGTGTCGCCACATTCAAAACAAGCTCTGGGAGGGCGTGGCTGCTGTGACTGGCTCGGGCCAGGTCTGCTGGACTGGCCGCTAGGAACACCCCGTGCAGGAGGCACACTAGATATTGGCGGTGCATAATAAGGCTCTTGGGGCCTAGAAGGGGCTGGAACACCAATGGCGGCTGGAAGATCTGAATGAATAAGGCGGATCACATAACCCCTTCCATGGTGCGTTGTGGGGACACGAGCTCCAGAATAATAACCAGTCTCTCGAGACCTCTTAGCCTCCCTCTAATCTCTATCCCGGGCAAGCATGCCCTCCAATCTCCTGGAAATACTCTCTACTTGCTGATAAGAAATATCCATCTCCATTCCCTGGCCATACTAATCCAGATGCTGGGGTGGAGTCCCTCAATAAACTATCGAACCCTCTCTCGAACTGTGGCAACCAAGGTCGATGCATGTCAGGCCAAATCACTGAAGCGAACTGCATACTCTGACACAGTCATAGCACCCTGGCGCAGCTGCTCAAACTCCATGCGCCATGAGTCCTTGAGGCTCTGAGGGACATACTCTCTCAAAAACATGTCCCGGAACTGAGTCCATGTAAGTGAAACTGCCTCAGCCGGACCACTCAACTCATAAGAACGCCACCACTGATAGGCTGCTCCTCTAAGCTGGAATGTAGTAAAAGAAACCTCGCTCGTCTCCGCTACACCCATAGTACGGAGAATACAATGACACTCCTCCAGAAAACCCCAATCGTCATCTGTAGCCAATCCGTTGAAGGTAGGTGGGTGGTACTTCTTGTACATCTCAAGTCTGAGCTGCTCCAACTCAAAAGTTGCTTCCCTAATCTCGGGTTGAGCTGGAGCTACCGGTTGCATTAGTACAATCTCTGGAACTTGGTCGATCTGAACCCGCTGCTCTGGAGTACTGGCGACGATAGTTTGTGCTCCTCCCCCATACCGAGATATGGCAGAGGTAAGTGGAATCAATCCAGCATGAGCTAAGATGTTGAACATGCTCCAAAAATGGGCTACAGTCTCTTGGAGGGCTGGTGCAGAAACAGGTACCTTAGGTGTTTGCCCTCCAGCTGGAGCTATTGGGGGCTCCTCTATAGCAGCTCGTGCGGGTGCTCTGGCTGCACCACGTGCACGTCCTCGACCTCTACCTGGGCCCCGGAGTCGTGCAGCTCTAGTAGGGGGCACGGGTGCCTGGTCATCAGATCCGCTTGTATGTGTCCTCACCATCTGTGAGTGAATAGAATACAGAAGTTTAGAATTATGAAGTCAACAAATTTCGCACGACAAGGAATCAAAGTAGTAAAATTTTCCAAACAGTTCCATAGCCTCCCGAAGATAAGTACAGACATCTCTGAACCGATCCGCGAGTCTCTAATAAATCGTCATATGACTCACAACACCTATGAACCTAGAGCTCTGATACTAATTTGTCACGACCCAATTTCCCCTCCGTAAGACGTCGTGACCGCATCTAGTCTCTATGACTAGGTAAGCCTAACATTTTACGGAATAAATGAAATGAAAAAGTAAATTTAATAAATAACTCCTCAATATACTACACAACATTCCAAAAACCAGAACATCATGAATCACAAACTACAGAAGGAAAATCTAGTGTCTCTATACATCAGAGTCTTATCAAAAGAAAATACATAAGATAATGGACATGGGGAAGAGTAGAAGGGGATTCCGAAGTCTGCGGACATGGCAGATATACATTGAAGTCTCCAAAGTTGTCCCGGCTCACTAATAGTGCAGCCGATAAGGAGTACCTGGATCTGCACACGAAACATATATGCAGAAGAGTAGCATGAGTATACCACAATCGCTACCCAGTAAGTGCCAAGCCTAACCTCGGTCGAGTAGTGACGAGGCCAGGTCAGGGCCCTACTGGTATATAGATAATAACACAAGATAAAATAAAATACCGCAGTAAAATAAAGACTGAAATTTAACAAAAATGAATTCATAAAAGACAATAACTTAGTACACAGAGATAACAACAGGGAATCTCCCAAGATACCGTCTCGTAGTCCCAAACGTAAAAATGCAGGGGGATCTCCCAGAATACCGTTCCTTAGTCCCAAAGTAAATAGGCAGTATAGGAGGATCTCCCAGAATACGATTTCATAGTCCCAAAGAAAATATGCAGCTAACCAATAGAATTCAATAGTCACGGTACGAAATTCTACAGTTCAACCTAAGTACCAGTTAAGGAAAAATAGGTAAATTCACTAAACACGTTGTACATAGTTCAAGTAAACAGTTACGACAAGTAGACATGCTATTCTAATCTAGCAAAATACTACACATGCTGATGAAACTCAAATAAGAAAGAAATCAAGTTATTACTTAGTAGAAAATCGGGTTTTTACACAATTAGCCCGTGTACGTACTCATCACTTCATGTACACGACGCTCATATATCAAATATAGTACACATCCTACGGGGAGTTCCCCCACACAAAGTTAGGCAAGCCACTTACATCGAACCAAGCTCAATCAATAGGTAACAATGTCTTTTTCACGAATATCCGACTCCGAATGGCCCAAATCTAGCCAAAAACAACTACATATCATATATACAACTATAATGACTAATCTAATTAATAATATCAAGCTTTTAATAAAAATTCTTAAATCCATTCTAAAAAGTCGACCCGGGCCCACATCCCGAAATCGGATACAATTCAAAAAATACGAACACCCATTCACTCACGAGTCCAACCATACAAGAATCACTCAAATCCGACCTCAAATCGCCTTCCAAAACTCGAAATTATGGCCTATGAGGTTTCTACCATTTTCCCTGAAATTTCCAACTCAAATCCCAAATTAGAAGACAAAAATAACGATATATTCATGAAATATAACCCAATCTGAATTTAAACCACTTACCCCAACAATTTCCTTGAGAAATCCTCGAAATATCGTCTCCCACCGAACTCTCAAACTCCCAAAATCGAAATGGGAAATTAACTCTCGGAACCCCTCTTTTCTGCCCAGCAAACTAGCTTCTGTGAGCCTTCAACCGCACCTGCGGCAATTCCATCGCAGGTGCAAAAATCACTTAAGGGGGTACTGGGTCCGCATCTGCGAACAAGGACTGCTTCTGCGAGCCCGCATCTGCGCTCCTCTTATGCTCATGCGCGTCCACTTCTACGTATCGATGGCCGCACCTGCGGTCCCAACCGAACAGGGTCAAAACCGCTTATGCAGCTCCATGGCCGCTTCTGCGGTGCCGCACCTGCGGCCCAAAGTGCGCAGGTGCAATTACACCAGATACAGCAGCTTCAACAATTGCATAAGTCCAATTTCCATCCGTTAAGCATCCGAAACTCACCCGAGGCCCCCGGTACGTCAACTAAACATACCAACAAATCCTAAAACACCATGCGAACTTAGTCGAGCTGTCAAACCACATTAAACAACACTAAAATCACGAAACATCCTCCGATTCAAACTTAAAGAACTTAGAATTTTCCAAATAACAATCGATGTCGAAGCCTATCAAACCACGTCTGATTAACCCCAAATTTTGCACATAGGTCATATTCAGCCCTATGGACCTACTCCAATTTTCGGAATCGTAAACCGACCTTGGTATCAAAGTTTTCACTGCCGGTCAAAATCTTTAAAAAATTAACTTTCGCCATTTCAAGTCTAAATGAGCACATACTTCCAAAACACAATTCGGATACGCCTCTAAGTCCAAAATCACCCAACGGAGCTAACGGAACCAATGAAACCCCATTACGGATTCGGCTTCACATAGTTCCGACTACGGTCAAAATCCTAAGACTTAAGCTCTTGTTTTAGGGACTAAGTATCCCAAAACACTCCGAAACCAAAAACAAAACATCCCGGCAAGTCATATAAGCAGAAAAAGGTATGGGGGAAACAGTAAATAGGGGATCGGGGCTATTACTCTCAAAACGACCGACCGGGTCATTACCAGAGCTTTCAAGAGCTCAAGACAGCTTTGACTTCAGCCCCAGTATTGGTACTACTTACAAGTCCGGGGTCTTACATAGTGTATTATGATGCATCTCACATTGGACTTAGTGCAATATTATTGCAAGATGGCAGAGTGATTGCTTATGCATCGTGGCAGTTGAAAGTCCATGAAAAGAATTATCCTGTTCATGACTTAGAATTGGTAGCCATTATTCATGCGCCAAATATTTGGAGACATTACCTCTACGGCGTGTCATGTGAAATATTCATAGATCATGGTAGTCTATAGTATCTATTCAGACAAAAAGATCTTAATCTGAGGCAGAGAAGATGGTTGGAGTTGTTAAAAGACCAATGTGGTGGTCGATGCTTTGAGTAGAAAGGTTGTGAGTATGGGCAGCCTTGCATATATTCCATTCGGTGAGAGGCCGCTAGCTGCAGGTGTTTAGACTTTGTCCAATCAGTTTGTGAGGTTGGATGTTTCAGAGCCCAGTCGGGTTCTAGCTTGTACAGTCGCTTGGTCTTCCTTATATGAGCATATCAAAGAGCGACAGTATGATGATCCTCATTTGCTTGTCCTCAAGGACACGGTGTGGCACAGTGGTGCCAAGAAGGTTGATGTGGGGGATGATAGAGTTCTGTGGATGCAAGGTCGTATTTGTGTTCCTAATGTGGAGAGGCTTCGTGAATGAATTCTTGAAGAGGCCCACAGTTCCCCTTCACGGTGTGCCCATGTCTATCATTTCTGATCGAGGTACATAGTTCACCTCGCACTTCTGGAGGATTGTACAGCATGAGTTAGGCACACGGGTTGAGTTGAGTACAACATTTCATCCACAGACAGACGGACAATCAGAACGGACTATTCATATATCGGAAGATATGCTTCGCGCTTGTGTTATAGACTTTGGAGGTTCTTGGGATCAGTTCTTGCCACTTGCAGAGTTTTCCTATAATAAGTACTATCAGTCGAGCATTCAGATGGCTCCGTATGAAGCATTATATGGGAGGCAATGCCATTCGCCAGTTGGCTGGTTTGAACCAGGAGAGGCTCGGTTGCTGGGTACCGATTTGGTGCAGGATGCCTTGGATAAGGTCAAGATTATTCAAAACTGACTTTGCATAGCTCAGTCTAGGCAAAAAAGTTATGTCGACCGTAAGGTTCGTGACATTACATTCATGGAAAGAGAAAGAGTATTGCTCCGAGTTTCACCTATAAAAGGTGTAATGAGATTCGGAAAGAAGGGCAAGTTGAGCCCTAGGTATATCGGACCCTTTAAAATTCTTGAAAGGGTGGGTGAAATAGCCTACAGTCTTGCACTACCACCTAGTTTATCAGCAGTTCATCCAGTATTCCATGTATCCATGGTCCGAAAATATCATAGTGATATGTCCCATGTGTTAGACTTTAGCTCAGTTCAATTGGACAAAGATTTACCTTATGAGGAGGAGCCGATAGTTATTCTAGATCGGCAGGTCCGTCAGTTGAGGTCTAAGAGTTATCCTTCAGTTAGGGTACAATGGAGAGGTCAACCGATTGAGGCAGCTACCTGGGAGTCTGAGTCGGACATACGGAGTAAATATCCACATCTTTTCACCAGCTCAGGTACTTCTCTAATTCTGTTCGAGGATGAACGTTTGTTTTAGAGGTGGAGAATGTGATGACCCAAAACTTTCATCTTTAATTTAAACGTTCATTTATATGTTCTATGAAGATGTTGAGAGCTTACCTACTATGAGTTACGTATCACCTGAATAGCTGATATTAATATATTGCTTATGATGCCACTGTTAGTATTATTTTCTTGTTGTGTTGCGTTAATTGGATTATGTATGTGTTGTTAGGATTGGTTTTTGGGATTCTCTTGCAGGTGGATAGGCCCAGTTACAGAGAAAACTCTGGCGAAACTTTTGGAAATTTTGAGAGTTAGTAAAAATTCGGGAAATTGAAATTGGTGAAAGAAGAGATAAGTTATGTTATGTATTTGGGGCGGACTCTAATTCTCATTCAAGGACGAATGATCCTAAGCAGGGGAGAATGTAATGCCCCGTAAACTTTTGCCAAGAAATTTAAGGTTTCGTGGTGCCAAGGTAGGCTAATGTATTGTATTTTTGGACTTATTGGATTGAACAGTATGTTAGGGAGTTGAATCATTTCGACCTCATGAAGCTAGGTCTGTAGCGCGCTAGACCATGCTATATCCCTTGCGAAGCCAGGTCTGTAGTGCGCTAGACCATGTTATATCCCTCGTGAAGCCAGGTCTGTAGCATGCTAGACCGTGCTATATCCCTCGCGAAGCCTGGTATTTAGCTCGCTATAGAGCTCGCGAGGCCTGGTATTTAGCTCGCTACAGAGCTCACGAAGCCTGGTATTTAGCTCGCGAAGACTGGTCTATAGCTTGCTACAGAGCATGCCTAGCCTGGTCTGTAGCCCGGTACAGTAATTTGGAGAGTTTTTATAACCCGACTCCCATTTCATTTAACTCGTTTAGGGTTCATATTTTGGGTATTTTCTGGTGTTTTAGAGAGAGAGGAGAGAGATTCTAGAGAGAGGAAAGGAAGTACTAAGGATTTTACTACTCTACCTTGAATCAAACCTTGAAATCACATCAAAAGGGTTGCTAGAGGTTCAAAGAGGTAAGAATTTCTTTCCCCAATCCTTCAATTTCGAAATCTAACTAGAAATAGGTAAGTAATAAGTTGATTTTTAGATGTGAGAGTATTAGTTATACATGCTTGTACCAATAAGGTTTGTGGAAAGATTGTTGAGTTCAAATGGGTAAAGATTGAGTTGAAAATGGTAGAAATTTTCAAAGACTTTAATTGAGGATTTGAAAGGCAATCCGATGTTGGAATTCGATTATTGTTTTATGGTTGAACTCGTATCGGAACGGGTGTGTGGATTTCGTAAGTTTTTCGGGATTCGAGACGTGGGTTCTACAGTCGATTTTTAAAATAAAGTTCGTATTTTAATTCCGAAAAATTGTAATTTCATATGAAATTAGTTCCTACGATTCGTGTTGAGTATGTTGAATTGTTTGTGATTAGATTTGAAGCTTCCGGACATGAATTCACGAGGCAAAGGTGTATTAGAATCTTGAAATTGGTTACGAAGCGAGGTCTGCATCGTGGTTAACCTTGACTTGAGGGAATAGAACCCTTAAATTATTTTGTTAATAGAATTTCATGTGTAATGACGTATAGGCGAGGTGACGAGTGCCTATACATCGTCAAGTTAATTGGTTGCATAATTACTTGAAAAATCATAAATTATTTTAAATCATGAATTGATTATTATATTAATTGTTTCTCTCATATTCCTTGCTCAATATCATGCCTTGAATCCATGTTATAATTGCTACATGCTTATTTGATTTATGTGACGTAATTGCTACTTGACATTTAGCTTACTAATTATTAAAATGCCTATTTCATCCTTAATTTTCACAATTAATTGCTACTTGTCATTACTTGTTTCCTAAATAAATCATAATAATTGTATGTTTTGTTGCCTAATAATTTCTTATTAAATGTGGTATTTATTGGAGTATTCTTTCATTTAAGAGTTGTTTAATTATATTATTGGAGCGGGTTGCATGCCGCAACAGAATTTATTTTTAAGTTTATATTGTTGGATCGGGTTACACGCCGCAATGGATTTATTTTAAAGTTTATATTGTTGGAGCGGGTTGCACGCCGCAACTAATTTATTTTAAAGTTTATATTGTTGGAGAGGGTTGCACGCCGCAACGGATTTCATTTTAAGTTTATATTATTGGAGCGGGTTGCACGCCGCAACGGAAATAAATTGAGGGATTATGACTACTGAATTGACTTCAATTTTTGATATGATTCACCAGTCTTACTTCTATTCCTGTTATTATTATTATTATTATTATTATTAATGCATACAGGTTAATGTAAGCGACCTGCCTTAGCCTCGTCACTACTTCGTCGAGGTTAGGCTCGGCACTTACAGAGTACATGGGTGTCGGTTGTACTCATACTACACTCTGCACTTCTTGTGCAGATACCATAGTTGGACCCAGCGGCGTACAGTAGATTTGCTCGGATTCAGCTATTCGTAAGAGACTTGAGGTATGACTGCACGGTGTTCGTAGTTCTGAAATCCCCTTCTACTTTATCTTAGCTGTGTGCTTCCTTTCAGACAAATTTATTTTGTTCAGACCCTTATTTCTATTATCCTAGAACCTTGTGCACTTGTACTCTAGTTCTAGGATGGTATTTAGATATTATATTATTTTTTTGTTTGCACATTTAAATTCAGATATTATTTTGATCGTTGGTTTCTTTACTATTTAATTAAAAATGAATTGTTAAAAATGGTTTAAATTATTCTAACGTTGGCTTGCCTAGCAAGTGAAATGTTAGGCACCATCACAGNTATTATTATTATTATTATTATTATTATTATTATTATTATTATTGT
>AWOL01S0049536.1:0-5000 GCA_000715115.1 Nicotiana otophora | reverse complement strand
AGTGATATTAATTATGGAATTGGAAACCGAGAACTTTAGCCCAATCTCTAGCGTTAATTTCTTTGTGTTGAGTTGTACATAGTTACTTTGGTAAAATAATCGACTCTTATAATAAAGCTGGATGGAACAAAGTCACTAAAAATATATCCTTTTACCTTACCAGCATTAAGCCTATCATTACAAGCCTGAAAAAGTTCTAAAATTATTTTAAAAATTAGTGTTGATTCTACATTAGTGGAGACTGACATGAAGGGAAAGCTTATGGACAAAAATTTGAGAAACTCAAAATTGTGATCATAATGTTATCAATCTCAAAAGATTCATTNTGGAGACTGACATGAAGGGAAAGCTTATGGACAAAAATTTGAGAAACTCGAAATTGTGATCATAATGTTATCAATCTCAAAAGGTTCATCAAATGAGTTGAAAGTTTTTGGCAAACAAAAGCAGAAGCAGAAACAAGGTATAGATTTGGCAACTTGAAAAACTTATAGGTTCTGAATTTTATGCGAAATTTTATTTTTTTTACTTGTCTACTATACAAGAAACAACAATTATTAATAAAATTAATACCTCGAGGACGAGCAAGGATTCAAGTGCGGGGGAGTTTGATGACTATAAAATATTTATATATTATATACTTAAAAATAAATTATTTTAAATTTTTTATTTATATATATATATATATACATATATCAATTCTCTGTATTTTGTAATAGTATTTTGCAGGAAATAAAAATATCATGATAAAGCAAATAAAGAAATAAAAAGAGATCACGAGGCATCATAGCAAAAGAAGCACGAGGCATCATGGCAAAAGAAGCATGAGGCAACATGACACCTTATGGGATTTGATTTCTATAAATAGTATGTCATTTTTGTGTCGAAGGGGAGAAGAGACGTGCCAATTAGCAACTTTTTCTCTAGCTTTGGTCTTTGCTTCTTTCTTTATCTATTTCACTTTCCTCTTGTAGTTTTTAGATTTTCTAAGAGTATTGATAGTATTTTAAGAATTTCTTTCTTTGCGAGATTTAAATACTCCATAATGGAGTAGTAATCTCTTTTGTTGGGATAGTTGATAAAGCTCGATATCGTTAAAATATTAATCTTAATTTTGCTACATGCTTGACCTGAAACTTTCTACTTATGTTTGTATATTGTGTTGGAGTATTAGTTTTAATTAATTATTATCACTTTTATCTATGTATTCTCCAAACATAGTTGTATGTCAATTTTGTAATTCTTACGAAACAAAATTAATATATGATAACTATTGGATAAAATAATAGAGTGAGAGTAATTCTTATGAAGCTATTATTCCAAGTCTATAATCTTGCTTACTTCCAGTTTAATTCTCACGGAGGAGTTGTAGTTGGCAAGATTATTGATTTTTAGTAAAAAGTAATCGCAAGAGGTTTTTGCTATCTTTTAGCACATTTCAAGCAAGAAAATTATTTCAGTTTAATCGTCACGAATCATATATCAATTGATTTACATAACCTCGTGTAATATTATTAATTAATTATTTCTTAGTGAGAAAAATATAATTGTATTGGCAATAAACAGTTATTCCTAAGAGAAATACATGTAGAAGCTAAGATTTCATTATTATCACGTTATCGAGTAAATTCAATGATTCCCAACTCTTTTTAAATATAAATCTTCCGAAAGTTATTCTGTTTCAACTTAAGCAATTTAAATTTTCAACAAACAAAACTTCATCAATTTGATTCTCTCAAATAGTAGTAAGAATATTATAAGTTTGTAGCTAGATTCTTCAATCTCTCTGGGACGATATCATAAACTATACTAGAATTTGACAGAGTACGAGTAGCAAAATCTTATACGCATTGGCCTCGTCATCTTCTGAATGTACACATTTCTCAGGTAATACCACTAGTGCCAATATCTGAAATCGTTTGTGCTCCATAAACACGTGACCTTCCTTTTGAAACTAAATCGTATACTTGCACATGCAAATCCCAATCCCACTCCACGCACCGCCTCTATTAGGCCATCATATGAAAATACGAGAACCTCATTAACACTCTGAGTCACAAGCAAAATACATACCCGGTTAGTTAGAAACCTTCCATTTGCTCCCATACATGAGGAAATCACAATACACAACATGTTCCTCACGTCGGTAGGACATATCCATCTCTAACCGTGATAGAAACCATCGAGAACTCTTCGAAACCCATTTGCACATAACCAAGATATCAGAACTGAATTCCTCTAACTCGGCCAAGCCACGCAGGTCACCAAACCCAAGAATATTTCCACCAAAATATCTGTAGAGCCTCACCACATCATAATTACCCCCCATAAATACCACAACTGAGACACGCACTCTGAAAAGACCTTATGTGAACTTAAAATTGTTCTTTTATCTTTCTTATACTGGAATGTATAATCCATAGTCATACAGAATTACCTCAGGTCCTGACACCATCAAATAAAAATCTCAGATTCTATCCATACACAAGTTCGAAAAAGTTCTCAGTTGCTATATATAAATCTCGAACCCATTAGAACCTTCTCAAAAGTCACCCATTTTTCTAAATCTAAATTGCACCATCCAAACGGGCCAAAAGACACATGCCCCATTAGTACAATAACACCCAAAGAAGTAACTATGCCTTAACACCACCAATCAAATTCATACTTCGTGCGCACTACATCCTTCAAAATAACAACTTAATTATTCCATGATTTTGATATTTTCATAAAGTGCAATGTAACCCGTATTCAGGAATTTCCTTGCTCGAGTCATCCCGGATCTTAACATCTATAATCATAACTGATCCACAAGTATGTCTCAGACTAAAACTAAAACATAACATATCATCATGAAAGCAACCCGTCAATAGCAGGCTCCCTCACTTGGCTCAAAGCCATAGATCATGACATTCAATAACTCACAATACCCATACCGTATTACTATCATGATACTGCAATGAAATTCAACTAAATTCTTCACAAGCTCATGCAACGCAACCCGTATAGTACCTCAATTCATCTGCTAAGCTCACCTTCATTCTTGTGACGGTTAGGTTGACTTCCTTGACCATTTCAAATTCAAATCTCAACCCATACACCACGCTAGTAGAAAACAAAACTCTCCACTCAACATTATAAGGAACACACCTATGTAGATTACTCCGCAGGAGATAACCCATATGCTTAGCCTCAAATTGACATCTTGCTATACCCTTTCGCAACCACAATTATTACACAATCACTTAATCTTCCTGAGTCCAAACTCATTAACAAGACATGAGAATTTAATTTGTCCCACAATTTAAAAACGTGAAAGATCCTTCAACACACTCATAACTCGAGACTATACATCAAATCAAGATAGAAATCAAGCACCGAATGACCCATTTTACATCTCGAGAAACTATTCTCGTCACATTCAAACCATCACATTGTTATTCAACCGCTCATCGAGCCACAAATTCCCCTCATAGTGACATTGTCGGACGCATAAGTCCAAATGCACAAGTTCTCACAACTAAAACTACCGAGCTTAAGCTGCGGTCTAACCCGGGACTCAAGTCCTCCAGACTGGCCTATCACCAAAACACAGAAATTACATCTCATACTTCGTTCATAGAATCACAAGCTGTTGATGCGCAGTTGATACCGAGCATTCACATACGCGTACGAGTGAGTGGAATGAATTCAAAGAGGTACGTTTCAAGTCGAATAAATGTCGCATGATAAGGAAAGAAAGATGAGAAGTTTATGCTAAAATGCCTTGTAGCCTCTCAAAGATAAGTATGGACGTCATCATACCGATCTGCAAGACTCTACTAGACACTTTCTCATGACTTGTAGAACCTATGAACCTAGAGATCTGATACCAACTTGTCACGACCCAAAATCCAACTAGCCGTGATGGCACCTAACCTTACCCACTAAGTAAGCCAAATAATAATAATCCGATTCAATTAATATTTAACTGACTCTAATACACTCTCCAAGGACTGGTAGTACAAATCATGAGCTTCTAATATTAGAATTTATAAAGCTAGTGTGAAATAAGAATATGTCATATGTTTGAAATATACATGAACAGATTTAAAAATTCTAAAGCTACCTAGAACAAGAGGCAGTTTTGACTAGATCCCAGGTACATCTACCATGCTAGCTCTCACCATGTACAACAACATCAACATCCAAAATCTGCACGCAAGGTGAAGAAGTGTAGTATGAGTACAACCGACCCCATGTACTCAATAACTAACAAACCTAACCTTAGGTTGAAAATAGTGACGAGCTTGAAAAAAAATCAGAGTCCATCATCAACAGTCAGGATACAGTTTATAACAACATAAATAAAACAATACAAGTAATAACTCAAGATATGATGCTCTGTTCGTTCACAATTTTCGAAAAAATATACATTGTTTTTCAATGATGATAATAAAACTCAGTTCTTTTCACCAAATCACCACCATATGAGTAAATTTGAAAACTGTGAGTTTTTCCCAAAAATTTGCTTCCACAATAAAGAATTTCATTATCAAATGGCATGAGAAAAGTACATATATGTGCCTAATGTCAATGTACATGTCAGATAAATGATTTCACGATGATATTCCCAGACACTCTCCCCCTCGACATACTCAAGTTATCTGCCTCAAATGCCCAATTCATCTCACAGACATACACAATCACTCAGTACTGTACGGGTGCCTGGCTCATAAGCCCCTCACCAAAGCACGTGTATATAATTATATGTCATTGTGCTTGTGCTTATTACTGGTATGTCAGACTCCGGAGGGGCAGATCCTGTCCAAGTGCTAATATAAACCAATCTGGCCTGCTGCGGCGTACAGCCCGATCCCATAACAAGAAAGCCTATAAGACCTGATGCGACGTGCAACCCCGATCTATATAATAATAAAACCTATAAGTCTTGCTGCGGCGTGCATCCTTGATCCATAAATAATATATATATATATATATATATATATATATATATATAT
>AWOL01S0049534.1:523-14548 GCA_000715115.1 Nicotiana otophora | reverse complement strand
TCTAGAGCATTACATAAGTTAACCTGATTTGATACTTGCAGAGTAGATTTGTATGTTGCTTTTCTTGAATCGAGCAACTACCGAAAATAGCCTATCTGTNGAGGTCTTTCCATTCATCAAACAAGGCAGTAGTACCATCTAATAAGTTGCTCCCAGTTTTTGCTAGAGCATCTGCCGCAGTGTTTTTTTCTATTCCCATGGAATAACATCCTAAATTTACAACAAGCAATGAGTCCATTTCCAAAATAATATTACTGTGAGCTTGTTGATTGCACCAATTAACTGCAAATAAGGCTGCTTGCACCTCCGCTTGATTGTTAGTGCAGAAGTGGAGTTTGTTTTAGCAAAAGCCATAATCAAATCTCCATTTCTATCCCTCACAATACCTCCAATACCAGCAGTTTGGTTAGCTGAGTTACTGCTACCGTCTGTATTAGCTTTTAACCCATTAAGCGGAGGTTTTTCCCAACTAACTGGTACAATAGTTAACATAGGTCTGGTGATGTCTAGAGCATTACATAAGTTAACCTGATTTGATACTTGCAGAGTAGATTTGTATGTTGCTTTTCTTGAATCGAGCAACTACCGAAAATAGCCTATCTGTCTCATACAAGATAGGGGTATGTTGATTGTTGTAGAGTCGATTTATATGTTGCAAGAGATGAACAAATAAGCTTAATCAAAATTTTCAAAGTGCTTACAGGAAGTGGAATATTTCAATCGATTTAAACTCTGCATGTACAAGCAAATTCTTGCTTAAAATTTAATTTGCTATTAATGAGTTTCTTCAACGGATGAGCATTAACCATTTAAATGTGTAACTGATGATTTTCCTAAATGGTGAGATAATACATAAATGTAACTGAATTTTGTTATCCAATGCTTTATCCATTACAATATGAAAGGTTATGCTTCTATTTATTATCTATCACTACAACAAATTTGGTCTACGACAACACTAACTTTAGGCGACGCTTGAAAAGTGTTCCCAAAAGCATCTAAGGGGACATTTTTCTTGGATGGCCTTTGTCTCTGACTTTTAGCTACGATGTTTAGTCTACGCTTCAAAAAAGTGCTTTTAAAAAGTAAAGAGCATGCTCCTTCAGTATTGTCGAATCACAAAATATTTGACAACACTTAGTCACCTATATTACAACGCTTTTTAACCGTTGCTATTTCTTAAGCCTAAAAGCTACACTTTGTAAGTGTGGTCTAAAGAGTTTCACCAAACATTTCCCGCAATCACTTCAGGAGACCTTAGAACAGTTCTTGAGCATGTTTGGTACATTGGCTCATGCGGGGTTGATTCCGGTTGCACCAGCTACTTTACAGATCGGGGGAGGAACCCAGACTCCCGCCGCCCACACCCCAGAGCAGCGAGTTCATGTTGGTCAGGTTCTAGGTGTCATGACGACACAGCCTGTGGTTCAAGTTCAGCCCGTGGTCAAGGAAGCAGCATCTGAGGAAGAGCAACTTAGATTTGCAAGGTTCAAGAAATATGGCCCTCATACATTCAATGGTTTGGCTTTAGAGAGTGCATAGGGTTTTCTGGAGGAGTGCCACCACATTCTCCGTACTATGGGTATTGTGGAGACGAGCGAGGTTGCTTTTACTACGTTCCAGCTCAGGGGAGTGACTCATCAGTGGTGGCGGGCATATGAGTTGGGTAGCGCAGCCGAGTTAGCTTCACTTACATGGGTTCAGTTTTCAAAGATGTTCCTGAGAGATTTTGTACCTTAGTCCCTTCGAGATGCATGGCGCGCGGAGTTTGAGCAGCTGCGCCAAGGCACTATGTCAGTGTCAGAATATACCGTGAGATTCAGTGATTTGGCTAGGCATGCACCTTCTTTGGTCGCCACAGTTAGAGAGAGTGTCCGTAGATTCATTGAGGGACTCAGGCATGATATTCGGTTCAGCATGGCTCGGGAGTTAGAGTCAGATATTGCGTTTCAGCAGGTGATAGGGATCGCTTGCCGTGTAGAGGGCATGTGGGATCAGGAGAGAGAGGACATGCGGGGCCATGAGAGAGAGTACAGGCGAGATCAGGAGAGAGAGGACAGGGAGGTGAGGAGGCCTCGTAGACCGGAGAGATCTACTGGTCTTTATTTTGGAGGCAGGGTACGACATGGTAGAGGTTTTGTGGGTCAGCCAGTTCAGTTTGCACTTCAGGCTTCGCACAGTGTTTCAGGTGCTCATGGGTCTCAGAGTTCCCGTACCGTACAGTTCCCACAGCCACATCAGCATAAAGGTTGCTTCGAGTGTGGAGATACCAGCCACAGGGTGAGAGATTGTCCTCGACTCCGGACAAGTGTGTTACAGCAGAGTATTCAGCCGAGTAGAGGGCACCCAAGAGGGGAAGGCTCGGCCCGTTGATGTGTTTCATATAGTAGGCTTGAGGCCACTGCGCCATATGATGTCATACATGTATGCTTTTGATTTGTTACAAAGGGGCACTATTCGTATTTTGATTCAGTTCTGCTTATCGGGGCGAGTTCCCCCATTTGTTGTTCCACCTATGGGTGAGTTCATGACTCAGTATTCTGTATATGTGTTTGCCCTGTTGGGAGATTCTATGAGTGATAGCCGTGTCTATCGTTGTTTTAATTTATTTTTGAAAGTTACGAGACTAGAAGTGAATTCATGTTATCTATTATGGCGAGTTTGAGGTAATTCCTGAGTAATTTGGTTACGATTTGTGATTTGATACTCTACCGGGGTGAGAGTTTAGTAAGTGTTGTGATTTTATTGGAAGAATTGAGTTAGTGGAATATTTCCATTGGTATGATTTGTATTCGACTTGTGATTCAGAGTTGAGGGTGAGACCCTCGCGATTCCATGTGAAATGATATGTTTGAGCCGGGCTGCGTGCCGCGGTGGAAGATTATACCAGGATGAGATCCTTATGATTTGTTCATCTACTTTAATTTTCCTTTTAAATTGAGGCTTATGTGGATATGAGGCTAATTACCGGTGATGGTTTTGATTACGGGCAACTATTGTGATCAGAAATGTTATTATGGGCCTATGCGTGGTGTGTCTTGTTGTGTGGTCGTACCTTGTGGGTGTAGGCATGAGTTGTTACAGCTGGTTGAGACTGATATCGGTTATGGATTTAGAATCGGTTCTTTTAAAGATAAATGGAAGGTGAGAATGTTTTACTCTAAAGCTTATCGGTGTTGGCAGAAAGGATAAATTACAGTTGAGATGGTGTCGTCAGGCTTATGTGGATTGGGGTTACTTGGGGTCCCCCACGGGTGTATGTTGGGTATGTACTTTCAGTGATTTCAAGACTTCGAGGCGATGGTTAGCACGTTCGAGGACTAACGTTTGTTTAAGAAGGGAAAGATGTAACGACTCAGCCAGTTGTTTTGAGAATTTAAGTCTCGTCCTGCGGCATAAGGCCCTGAGCAACTTCATATTATGTGTATTGACTTGTGTGTGTTGTTGATTTCAGTTACCGGATAATTCGGAGTGATTTGGGACACTTAGTCCCTAAAACGAAAGCTTAAGTCTTAGGATTTTAACCGTAGTCGCAATTATGTGAAGACAACTCCGGAATGGAGTTTCGTGTTCCGTTAGCTCCGTTGGGTGATTTTAGACTTAGGAATGTGTCCAACTATGAATCTGAGGTCTGTAGCTGATTTAGGCTTGAAATGGCAAAAATCGAATTTTTGGAGATTTTGACCGAAAGTGGACTTTTTGATATCGCGGTTGGAATGCGATTCTGAGAGTTGGAACAACTCCGTTATGTTATTTGAAACTTGCCTGCAAAAGTTGACGTCATTCCGGGTTGATTTGATAGGTTTCGGCACGAGTTTTAGAAGTTGGAAGATTTGAAAATTTATAAGTTCAATTCATGGTGCGATTCATAGCTTCGACATTGTTTGATGTGGTTTGAGACCTCGAGCGAGTTCATATTAGGGTATGGGACTTGTTGGTATGCTTGGACGAGGTCCCGGGGGCCTCGGGTGTGTTTCGGACGAGTTTCGGATGTTTTTCATGGTTTTGAACAGGTCTGGTTCTGGTGTTTTCGCACCTGCGATGCTTGGAGCGCAGGTGCGGCTCCGCTTCTGCGTTAGCCTGGTCGCTTCTGCGATACTTGAGGCCTAGGAGCTTTCTCGCTTCTGCGAAAGCTTGCACGCAGGTGTGAAGGCCGCTTCTGCGGTTCCTCGATCGCATCTGCGAAGAAGCTCGCTTCTGCGTTCCCCCTATCTCTTCTGCGGTGCCGTTGGTGCGGCTGAAAATCCGCAGATGCGGTTCCAGGCCTGGCTAGCTGAGTTCGCAGATGCGGACTCTTTCTCGCAAATGCGAGTGAGCAAGTGCGCCTCCTAGTCCGCAGATGCAGAAATCCTGGCATAATCATTTAAGTCGAGGGTTTGACCATTTTCTTCATATTGTGAGTTTTAGACTTCGGTTTTGGGAGCTTCCTTGTGGGTTTTTTAAGTAAATCAATTGGGTAAGTGTTCTTCACCTAGAATATATTTATTTTCATGATTCTATCTTTATTTTTATTATTTAATTTATATTTTGAGTTGAGAAAAAAATGGTAGTTTTTAAATAAAATTTTCAAAATGAAAAATCACAATTTGAGGGACGAAATGGTATCGGTATTGGATAATTTTTGTATGGTTGGACTTATATCGGAATGGGTGTTCGGGTTTTGTAAAATTTATCGGGTTCCGAGGTGCAGACCCGGGGATCGACTTTTGGACCGATTTTTAGATTTTGATAAAGATTGAGACTTTATAATCCGGAATAGTCTCTTATGAGTTTTATTTGTTCTTTGAAGTTATTTTGATTAGATCTGAGCCGTCCGGAGGTCATTTCACCCGAGAAGTTCGTTTTTGAGTATCGGTCTTTCTTCTTTGAGGTAAGTATCTTGCCTAACCTTGTGGGGGGAAGGGGGGATTTCCCCTTAGGATTTGAGTCTTCTCTGTTGATTGTAGTCCGTGTACACGAGGTGACGAGTGCGTGTACAGACTTATTTGTGGAAAGTTGGCCTTTTAAGGTTCTTAGGTCCTTGTATTCATTGAATATGCAGTTGTTCTTGTTATAATTATATTATATATCTTAATTGCTAGATTCACATCTACCTGTTTAATTAGAATCAATTGCTTCTTGATCCACTATTATTGTTACTTGATTCATATGTGCCTTAATTGAAACGGTTATCTCTTTATTAGCCATGTGATCTTTTCCCTAACTACTTATCTTTATTTGAAGTTATAATTATCTCTTCTATAATTGTTCATCCTTAATTGAGACCATGATTATCCTCCCGCTGCTATTCCTTAAATTGAAGTTGTCGTATCCCTTTCGTAATTGCCCAACCTTAAAAGGAATTTAGATGTCCTATATCTTAGTTGACTTATCCTTATTTGGAACTATTTGGCTCGTGTTAATTTCTTGTTGTTGAACCGTACATTGTGGGATCATTGTTACATATTGTTTCTTTCCCTATTGAGTTGTTCTTATTACGACTAGTATCCTTTATTGTGGTTATTCCTTATGAACTTGTTCTACTGTTTCTTTGTGATTTAAAGTTCTTGAGTTGATTTACCTGTCGTACTTTGTATTATTGTCATTGTTGTTGTTGTGCTTGTTGTGGTGATGCACAAGGTTTCTGTCGTGCGGTTGTTGATATTGTGATACACGAGGTTTCTGTCGTATGGTTGTTATGGGGTTGCACGAGGTTTCTGTCATGCTGTTGTTACTATTGATATTTGCACATGTGGTGAGACAAGGTGGGAACATTATTATGCACATGTGGCGAGACAAGGTGGAAAGATTATTATGTACGTGTGGCGAGACAAGGAAGACATTTATGTTACTATTGCACACGTGACGAGACAAGGTGGGCTGTGTCATGGATTGATTCGTGATGGCATGGGGGTATTTTTGTTGTTGATGTTGTGTAGTGGTACACTTACCTGTATGAGCTTTATATTGTGAAACCTGTGAGAAAATATTCTACATGATGTCCGTTCTTTTTTCCTCAGGCTTATTTGCTGGTATGGACTATGTTAGGACACTTGCACAAGCATACACGTAGTTAGGCACTCTTATCAGATAAAAATTATTCTTGATATTGTTGAGCATAGATGCCCACCCTTGTCTACTTGCCTCCTATGTGAGAATGGCTCTATTGGCACGTGATTCGTCAGTGCGGTTATGAGCTGTAATGAGGGCACAGGGTGCCAAGTGTTAGTATTCAAGTATTGTGACCCGTGAGTTGTGATTTGTCCGAAGTTCGGTACCTCGTGGAGTTCTTGACTAAAACCTGACGTAAAAGCGGTTGTAGTTGCTGAGTCATTACTTGTTCTTGCTGTATTTGTGATTCTGGAATTTGGTTGTGTTCCATTAACTTTTTTGTGTCACTTTTATGGTATTCTGCTGATACTTGTTGTTTTCCTTTCTTGTTGCCATTACTGTATTGTGAGCCATATTGCATAGTCTTTATGTATATATCATTTTTCCGTTGTTTCCTATACTCATACTTGTTTAGTTTATTAGACCAGTGACTGTTCTTCGTCACTACTCCACCGAGGTTAGTCTTGATATTTACTGGGCACCGTTGTTGTGTGCTCATTCTACACTTCTGCATATTTTTGTACAGATTCAGGTATTTGTTCGTTAGCTAGCTGTGTGGACTGTTGCTGCGGAGACTCAAGGTAAACCTGTCAATGCGTTCGCAGGCTTCAGAGTCACCTTCAAGTTTTCGTTTTGCACTGTTTATTCTTATTTCTGGACAGTTGTATTTAGAAACTTTCTAGAAAATACTTTGTAGAGCTTATGACTTGTACTACCAGTTTTGAGAATTGTAAGAGATTTCTATTTAACTTGTTAGATGTTATTTAAATAATGTTGTTTCAATTAATGTTAGGCTTACCTAGTCCCTAAGACTATGTGCCATTACAATACCAAACGGAAGAAAAATTAGGTCCTGACAAGTCCAGACCCCACTTGTGAGATTCCACTAGGTTGTTGTTATGGTTGTCTGATTAGTGAACTGTTGAAAATTCAGACTTCACAAATGAAAGATAAAGAAGATAAGATATAGAATAGAAAGAAAAAGAAAATAGCAGGTATATGGAAATACATTTAGAAGCCATTCTAATAGTGAACTAGTAGGTTTATTCTTATTATGTTCTTAATATCACATGCAAACTGAAAGGGGATATTCCAGAATAGTTTTTCATCACTTTTTAACAATATAAGCTCTTTCAGTATTTTTTGGAAAACTTCTGCTTATTCTCTAGTATACTAGTATATATAGAAGCATGCCTTTAATTTTAGTAATGGTGCTTGTGGGTTGCCCACTGGTTCGTTTTCTATGTGCACGTGATGAGTAAAGTAAAAAGTGGTGATGAGTAAAGGATGAAAAACAAAACTGGTAGTTAAACTAGTCAGTATGATCTACAATCTATCAAAGCACTTGAATATTTTCATCTGGATGTGCACCTTATCCCATACAAGACAACAGTAGTCAGTTAGTTCATATTTGTTTGTTTCAATTGTAGGTATGGGGAGGCAAAGCTACTAAATAGTGAAAGTACAAGAAGGGGGGTGAATTATAGCCTGTTAAAAATTTTTAGTCGACTATGGTATGTACTTAGTCGATCGATGCGGAGACAGCTTGCACAATACTATTAGTACTTCGATTCAATCAAATACTAATCTCAACAAACAGTAATTTCTTATAATAACATATGAAAGTAGTAAGGTAAATGACACCAGAAATTTTATACTAGTTCGGAATCAATGTGGTATCCTACTCCAGTCTCCTTGGGTTGCAAGGATGTTATCTCTTGATCTCTTTGTAATATGAGTTGTGTATAGGTTGTGTGATTTTCAACGTTCACCACCAACGATGCAAAAGGTTGGTTTTTACAAGGTTGGTTTTAACACGCTCACCAACAATGCAAAAGGTTGGTTTTTACTCGCTCACATACAACGACTCTTTGGTTTTCACTCGCTCACCAAAGTAACGAATAATGACACAACCTCTAAGGACACAGTGCCTCTCCAATATTTTTCAGTTTCTTTTCACTTTTTTGTGTACATAGTAAATCTACTAAAAGTAAATTTCAATGTCTGTTAAGAGTAGAATAAAGAACTTGTAGTTGGATAGACAATTGTATAGAAGGCTGCGTATTTAATCCTTGAGTTTGTCAATCTTCTTATAGGCGAGTTTTGAGAGCTGTTGTAGATTGGTCTTTGATTGATGCCCACAATATTTTACTGATATTTATCTCAAGAAAGGTGCCTCTGATTCCTTCATGAGAGATGGGTTGGATTAATTAAAATGCTCCATGCTCGAAATCTAGAAAGTGCTCCATGCTCCATGCCGAAATCCAAGGAGTGCTCCATGCTCCATGCCGAAATCCAAGGAGTGCTCCATGCTCCATGCTTTATCGAAGAAAGGAGCAGCACTTTAAATTGCCTCACATTATGTTGTGTTTTCCACTAAAATTGTCTACCATTATAGTGTTTCCCTTCCATTTAGGGTCTTTCCGTTTTATTTGTTTCTGGATCTTCTTGAAGTTACCGAAATCCAGGGAGTGATTTGTGGTTTATCTCAATCAATCCTTAAAGTAACTGCACTTGAATTGTTTCCCTTTCTTTTTTATGGCCTTAAGAAAACGAAATTGCACTTAATTTGTCTTCCATTAAGTTGTGTTTTTTTGATGACCTTAAGAAAACGGAACTACACTTAATTTGTCTTCCATTAAGTTGTGTTTCCCACTCAAATTGTGGGGCTCATGCTTTATTAAAGAAAGGGATAGCACTCAAATTGTCTCCTTTTCCAACAGTTCATTTTTTTCTTCAGCTTGCACCTTTTAAATCTAAAGGAGATTAAGGATATTTTCATAAAGAAACTCTTCACATGATTTCAAATAATATAAAGAATTGCTTTTGGATCTTTCTCCATGTGCTATTTAAAAATCCATGATTACCTTTTCATAATTCTTGTCTAGAGATATAATAATCTTTACCTAATAAAAGACCATTTTTCAATCTTCCTTTTGTACCATGCCTTCCTTTTATATCAAAGACATAATTAATGGGGTTTTCAATCATGCAAAGTCTAGTAGTGGAATTCATTTTCACCCTTCACTATTCCAGCATAATTTGTGGAAGTGATCATTGATAGATCTCTTTCCATAATTAATTCCTTGATCAACACAACATATTTCCTTATTGAAATATTTCATGCTATCTCCTTCAATCATCTGATTTTATTCTTTTTATTTTTCTTGTACCAATCTTCTATAATACTTTTCCATATATTCTTTGATGTATTTTGAATCTTTTTTCCATCAAGGTAAATCATCCCAATAATAATATCAATGAAAGTAATGTGCATTGTAGATATTTTGTTCCACAACTTTGTAGTAAATCAACCATAATTCTTTCATCTGCTTTCCATATAAACCTGTAAAAAAAAATTTACCACAAGTAAATATTCTTTGATTAAACCCTTATGTTGGTTTGTTATCATCAAAATTAGTCTATGAAACCTTGGGGCTAACAATCTCCACTTTTTTTATGATGGCAAACCATTGAGTACAAAACATAAAAATTTTAAACAAAGAAGATCATATGAAACACCTTGAAGATATAAGTAGAATAAACTGGTTACTTCCCTGAAGTTATCTCTTCAATGTATAATTGATGGAACAAGTAAAGGCTGTCCCTCACTTTATGCGTTCCTCAGTTATGCTCCCCCTACCTCCATGCATCTTATCTTTAACATTTCCAAGGAAAGCTTTGTACCATCTATTTTCTCCCCCTTTTGTCATCATCAAAAGAGTAAATCACATATAGGAGATATGCAACCAAAGAAAGTATAGATGGATATAGTCAATCCAGACTACTTATTTCTAATCATCCAATGAGTTGTACAAGGAATCAAGTAATGATAATCACCTTTTAAAAAAACTTAAGGGGAAAGATAAGTTCAACTCAGCAAGTCATTCAAAGTATACACAGATGCTCAGATACTTTGAGTTGGCCAAAGGATTGAAAAAAACAATTCAAACAAAAGAATTGTAGAAAGTATTTAAATTTTTTGATTAGATTCTCATATATACTACCATATATTGGAAACACATATGTGATAAGCATAGAAGAGTGAAGAGAGTAACATACGATTTCCATCATGAAAGGATACACAATTGTATCTCATTACCATACTAACTCTTTTTCTCGATGTGAGAGAGCATCTGCAAGATGATGTTCAATGTTCACAAGAAATACTTCCACGCTACCTTTTGTCACAAGCAATCTAATGACAGGTGTTATGACTTGTGCCCTAGATGATATTTCATCGAAAAATTAGCCGCAATAGCTTCTCATAGAAAAGTGTTCACTAGAAGTGCTTCACTCTTGAACCTTGTTTTTGTCTTTTTCATGACATGAGAATTTAAAAAAACAATTCATGCCAATATTTCTATTTATTTCCACTTTGTTGCTTGAAAAGTTTGCATCTGAGCATATCCTACTAGACCAAAGCAATTAGTTCTTGCATATAATAAGCCAAAACTAGAATGTCAACCAAAAATACTTCGTGGCACTTATAAAGAGATTTTATCGCATCAGGTATACCAAAATATCTGTTATAAAAATGCAATAGAGAGTTGGTCATACCTTAATATTTAATCGATCGGTGGACTTACTAATTTTCTCTTTGCTTCACATTATTTGGAATGTGAAGATAAATGTTAATTCACCATCATGCTTATTTCCAAACCGATCATCTTCCAGAGGCTTAAAGCTTATCATGCTTTTAGTTAGTATTACAAAATCATATGCTCTTAAATGCATAGTTGAAAAATATAATTGCCAAATGATAATCATGAAATTCTTTTATATGATAACGAGTCTTGATCACAAAAATGTAACGACCCAACCGGTCGTTTTGACTTTTAGAACCCCATTCCCCTAAATAAAACTCTCTATATGTGCTTATAATAAATTATGACTTGTGGGGATGGTTGGTTCGGGATTTGGGAGTATTCGGGTTGAAATAGGAACACTTGGTTCCTTAAGTTGGCCTTAGAATGCTAAGTTTGACTTCGGTCAACATTTTGAGAAAACGACCCCAGAATCGGGGTTTAACAGTTTCATAGCTCCGTATGGTGATTTTGGACTTAGGAGCGCGTTCAGAATTTCATTTGGAAGTCCATAGTTAAATTAGGCTTAAAATAGCTAAAATAGGAATTTAAGTTTGGAAGTTTGACCGGGGAGCTGACTTTTTGATATCGGAGTCGGAATCCAGTTTTAAAAATTATCATAGCTCTGTTATATCATTTATGACTTGTGTACAAAATTTGAGGTCAATCGAACTTGATTTGATAGGTTTCGACATCGAATGTAGAAGTTGAAAATTTTAAGTTTCATTAAGCTTGAATTGGAGCATAATTTATGGTTTTAGCGTCGTTGTATGTGATTTGAGGTTTCAAATAAGTTAGTATGATGTTTTAGGACTTATTGGTATATTTGGTTGAGGTCCCGAGGACCTCGGGTGAATTTCGGATGGTTAACGGATCAAAAGTTGGACTTAAAACAACTGCTGCAATTTTTTCTTTCTGCTGGAAATTCGGGGCTGATCGAGCCCAAGATCGAGGCCCAAGAACGAGGCCCAAGAACGGGACCCAAGATCGAGGCCTATGATCGAGACCCAAGATCGAGGGCATGATCGAGGGTCATGATCGAAGGCAGGGCTCGAGGGTCATGATTGAAGGTCCATGCTCGAGAGCCATGATCGAAGACAGGCTCGAGGGCCATGATCGAAGCCACGATCGAGGCCGAGGATGGAGGACATGATCGAGGCCGAGGATCGAGGTCATGATCGAAGACCCAGGCTCGAGGGCCATGATCGAAGCCACGATCGAGGCCGAGGATGGAGGACATGATCGAGGCCGAGGATCGAGGTCATGATCGAAGACCCAGGCTCGAGGGCCATGATCGAACCACGATCGAGGTCATGATCGAGGGCTACCTGGGCAGAACTATAAAGGAGGGCATTCGCCTCGTTCGCCATTTTTAACAGATTGGAGCTTGAGCAGAGGCGATTTTTGATAGATTTTCAAGGAAAAGACATTGTGGTAAGTGATTCTAACTCGGATTTGGTCAATATACACGAATATATCATTGTTTTCACCATTTAATTAGTGTTGTGAGATCGAAATTTGGAAAAGTTTTAGAAATCTCATAGAAACGAATTTGTTTAGATTTCGGTATCGATTCGGAGTCGGATTTGAGTAAAATTGGTATGATTCTATAATTTTTGGTGACTGTATTGAATTATTTCTGATTAGATTCGAGCCATTCAGAGTTGGATAATCGAGGAAAGGGTCTACTAGTAGATTAAATTGGAGCAAGACGAGGTAAGTCTCTTTTCTAATCTTGTGAGGGGAAAATTACCCCATAGGTAATTAAATTAATAATTGTTGCTAATTGTGGGGGCTACGTATGTACGAGGTGACGAGAGTCCGTGCGTAGCTACTATTAATGTTAAAGTCCGGATAGTTTAGGACTCAAAAGCATGAATTACTTGTGAATTTTTAGGTAAAAATATTAAAAGATTAAAATCTCATATGCTTAATTTTTCTGTTTAAATTATTTATTGTTAAAAGAAATTGTTCATCCTCCCGAATTTATCTTATAATAAATATACTCTCCTTCCGGAGGTACATAAGAAAATACCCTCCTTTCTTGTGGAGCGGGCCGAATTCCTCGGCAGGATAGATGCATCTATGGATCGTGCCGCACGTCCCTCGGCAGTGTACACGACACTCTGGATCAGGTTGTACGACCTCGGCAGAAATCGTGCCTAATAATAATAATTACACGACACTTTACTATTTTAATTGCAGCTTGTGAATTTAATTAATAGATTGAGAATTGTTGCATCTGAAGAAATTTTATTAATAAAGTTGAAATTAATGGAATTGAAAGAATTAATTATCTCTGCTTGTTAAGGAAATTATGGTTATTCCTGTAAATGAGGCTAATTGATAAATTGGAAATTTATTGGAATTGAAGGAATTTAATTATTTCTGCTGGTTAAAGAAAATCATTGTAAATTCTATAAATCATGTTAATCTAGACATTGCTATCTTTATTTTATTTATTATTATTGACTCTTAGTGAGTGTCAAAGTCGGTCATCTCGTCTCTACCTATTCGAGATTAGGCTTGATACTTACTGGGTACACGTTGTTTTCGTAATCATGCTGCACTTGGTGCACATTTTATTGTGCAGGTACATATATATTTAACGTCTTTGTGGGTGCAGAGATTGGTTAATAATTGTGGGGACATAGGTGAGCTGCATTCTTTATTACGATTCGCAGCCAACAGAGTCTCCTTCAGAGTTATTATATTTTTCTGTTTAATTTGTATTCGAGATAGATGCTGTATTGTATTTTTAATTCGCCAGTAAATGCTCATGCACTTGTGACACCTGGTTATGAATTGTTTAGAAATTTAGTTGCTAAAAATATTTATCATTTACTCTATGAGTTCTATCTTTATTATTTCATTGAAGAAATTTTGATTTCAAAAATACTAAAAGAGGATTTAATCATTCCCTTTGATTTTAATCATATCCTATATGTTTAATTTTTAAAGGGTCAATTTTGAGTTTTAAGTTTTTTAGTGCATTTTTTGGCGGTATTTGGCGACTGTTTATGTACATAATATTTTTGCTATTCGGAGATTTTATCGATTACGGAGGTTTCAGCTTCTTCATCAAATACTTCATTTTGTAAATCTGAACTGGTTTGTGCTCGGTTCGGGTCGGGTTCTGGATTTTCGAAGCTCCGATTTGGTCAGGAGTCTGAAACAAGTGCCGACATTGCGTTCGATCTTCGAACTTCACAGTCTCTCTTTGAGTTATTGCGGTTCCGGCGAGCCTTAGGCAAAGCGGGCGGGAACTTCCAACATAGCTGTTGTGGACAACACCTTTCTCGGCACTCGTGGTGACTTCAAGTTCTATTGTTCTTGCTTTGAATTTACT
>AWOL01S0049533.1:0-19250 GCA_000715115.1 Nicotiana otophora | reverse complement strand
TGACCCTCGAACTCAGGAAAAAACTTATTCAATTTCTTATCGATAACGTAGATTGTTTTACCTTGGTCCCATTTAGATATAACACGGATCCCGCCGGATATAACGACGCATCGGCTAATCTTAGACCCTAGGTTCAGACCGGTGAAGCAAAAGAGAAGACCCCAGTTTGAGGTAAAGCACACATTCATAAAGGACGAGGTAACCAAACTTCTCAAGATAGGGTCCATTCGGGAGGTGAAATATCCTGAATAGTTAGCCAATGTAGTTGTAGTGCCTAAAAAAGGGAACAAACTTAGAATGTGTGTAGATTATAAGGATTTGAACAAAGCATGCCCCAAAGACTCCTTTCCGTTGCCCAACATCGATCAAATGATCGATGCCACGGCCGGCCACGAGATCCTTACTTTTCTCGATGCCTATTCCGGGTATAATCAAATCCAAATGAACCTGGAAGACCAGGAAAAAACTTTAATTGTCACCAAATATGGAATATATTATTATAATGGGATGCCCTTCAGGCTAAAAAATAGAGGAACTACTTACCAACGCCTAGTAAATAAAATGTTCGAGGAACAAATAGGTAAATCAATGGAAGTTTATATTGATGACATGCTAGTTAAGTCCCATGGCGCAGAGGACCATTTGACCTATTTGCAGGAAACATTCGAGATTTAAGGAAATACAACATGAAGTTCAACCCCAAGAAATGTGCTTTCGGGGTCGGTTCGGGCAAGTTCCTCGGCTTCATGGTGTCAAATCGGGGGATCGAGATTAACCCCGATAAAATCAAGGCCATCGAAGACATCACCATCGTGGACAGCGTAAAAGTTGAACAGAGGCTAACGGGACAGATTGCAGCCTTAGGCCGATTTATTTCGAGATCGTCAGATCGAAGTAACAAATTTTTCTCTCTACTCAAAAAGAAGAACAATTTTGCTCGGACCCCGGAATGCTAATAGGCATTAGAGGAAATAAAATGGTATCTATCGATCCCACCACTGATTCATACTCCAAAAACAGACGAAAAACTTTTCTTGTACTTGGAAGTGTCGGAAACTGCGGTAAGCGGTGTCCTAGTTCGAGAAGAGAAAGGTACGCAATTTCCCATTTATTATGTGAGTCGAACCTTAGGAGAAGCAGAAACTAGATACCCGCACCTAGAAAAATGGCACTTGCACTGATAAGTGCCTATATAGAGTTAAGACCATACTTTCAATGTCACCCCATATGCGTATTAATCACTTACCCGCTTCGTAATATTTTGCACAAGCCCGAACTATCAGGCCGATTGGCCAAATGGGCTGTCGAACTCAGTAGGTACGATATCGAATATCAACCCCACACGACCATCAAGTTTCAAATTTTGGCGGACTTCGTGGCCAATTTCACGCCGACCCTCGAACCCGAAGTTGAAAAAGAACTCTTATTGAAATCGGGTACGTCATCGGGGGTATGGACCCTTTTTACGGACGGGGCTTCGAACGTGAAGGGGTCTGGGCTAGACATCGTTTTAAAGCCACCCACGGGTAACACTATTAGGCAATCTATCAAAACTACCAGGTTGACTAACAACGAGGCCGAGTATGAGGCCATGATTGCAGGTCTGGAGCTAGCTAAAAGCTTGGGAGCAGAAGTCATTGAAGCCATGTGTGACTCTTTGCTGGTGGTAAATCAAGTAAATAAAACCTTCGAAGTTCGAGAAGATAGAATGCAAAGGTATTTGGACAAACTGTAGGTCACTTTGCACCATTTCAAAGAATGGACTTAACAGTATGTTCCACGAGGGCAAAACCGTGAGGCTGATGCACTTGCAAATTTGGGATCATCGGTCGAGGAAGGCGAGATAAGCTCGGGGACTGTCGTTCAACTCTCGAGATCCGTGATCGAAGAAGGTCATGCTGAGATAAATTCTACGAGCTTAACTTGGGAATGGAGGAATAAATATATTGAATACTTAAAGAATGGAAAGCTCCTATCGGACCCTAAATATTCGAGGGCCCTACGAACCAAAGCTGCTCGATTCACGTTAGTTTCAGATGGAATGCTATACCGGAGGACATTCGATGGACCATTGGCAGTATGCTTAGGTCCAGGAGATACCGATTACATCCTACGTGAGGTGCACGAGGGCACCTGTGGAAATCACTCTGGTGCCGATTCATTAGTCCGAAAAATAATCAGGGCAGGATATTATTGGATCAATATGGGCAAAGATGCAAAGGAGTTTGTTCGAAAATGTGACATATGTCAAAGGTTTGCACCAATGATCCATCAGCCCGGAGAGCAACTTCACTCAGTCTCATCCCCATGGCCATTCATGAAATGGGGAATGGATATCGTCGGCCCTCTTCCCTCGGCCCCAGGTAAAGCTAAGTTTATTTTATTTATGACTGACTATTTCTCTAAATGGGTTGAAGCACAGGTGTTCGTGAAAGTAAGAAAGAAAGAGGTTATAGACTTTATCTGGGATCATATCGTATGTCGATTCGGGATACCCACCGAAATAGTCTGTGATAATGGGAAACAGTTTGTCGGCAACAAAGTGACGAAATTCTTCGAAGACCACAAAATAAAAAGGATATTATCAACACCGTATCACCCCAGTAGGAACGGATAGGCCGAATCAACAAACAAAACTATCATTCAAAACCTAAAGAAGAGGCTGAACAACGCTAAAGGAAAATGGAGAGAAATCCTACCCGAAGTCCTTTGGGCATATCGTACAATATCAAAATCTAGTATGGGGGCAACCCCGTTCTCCTTAGTATATGGCTCTGAAGCCTTGATTCCAGTCAAAGTCGGGAAACCCAGTGCCAGGTTTTGATATACAACAGAAGAGTCAAATAACGAGGCTATGAACACTAGCCTCGAATTATCGGATGAAAAACGAGAAACTGCTCTCGTCCAATTGGCTTCCCAAAAGCAACGAATTGAAAGATACTATAATCGAAGAACCAAGCTTCGCCATTTTAAACTCGGGGACTTAGTGCTAAGGAAAGTCACCCTCAGTACCTGAAATCCGAACGAAGGAAAGCTAGGACCGAACTGGGAAGGACCGTATCAGGTTCTTGAAAACATCGGAAAAGGATCATACAAGCTTGGTAATATAAACGGCAAACAACTATCAAGCAAATTGGAATGTGTCATACCTAAAATGATACTACTGCTAAGGTACGACCCTCCCATATTCGTTTACATTTTAAAACTAACCCCTGCAGGAGTCCGATCAGAAGATAGGATGAATCCTTCAATACGAAGCCCTGGGTCTGAAAGCACGCATTACACTCTTTTTCCCTTAGACCGGTTTTATCCCAAATGGGTTTTTCGGCAAGGTTTTTAATGAGGCAACCAATGATCGTGCTATACTTAGAAATAATTCGACAGTATCCGAGGCCTCTTTACAATCGACCTCGAACACTGGGAGGCATTAGGCCTCAAATATATCAAGTTCTGATGCAAGAAAGTTATTTCGTAACAACAGGGTTCCAATAGGAAATGTTCTAAGATCCAAATGGTCAAAATGAACCATGATCATATAGTTGGCTCGAGCACTGACGCAAAATATGAACACATGTATAATGACTTGCAAAGAAAGTTCTCTTCTTTACCGATGTCTTATATCCAAGGAAATTTCCTCTATTTCGAGATTTATTTTGCAAACAGGATTGAGTTCGAGCAAGTACTCACTCGACCATTATGCCTACGGGCAACATTACTTCGAGTTCGAAACATTCACTCGACTAATAAGCCTACGGGCTACTCTTATTCCGAGTTTGAGCAAGATCTCACTCGACCATTACGCCTACGGGCTACATTACTTCGAGTTCGAAACATTCACTCGACTAATAAGCCTACGGGCTACTCTTATTCCGAGTTTGAGCAAGATCTCACTCGACCATTACGCCTACGGGCTACATTACTTCGAGTTCGAAACATTCACTCGACTAATAAGCCTACGGGCTACTCTTATTCCGAGTTTGAGCAAGATCTCACTCGACCATTACGCCTACGGGCTACATTACTTCGAGTTCGAAACATTCACTCGACTAATAAGCCTACGGGCTATTCTTATTCCGAGTTCGAGTAAGCACTCACTCGACCGTTACGCCTACGAGCTACATTACATCGAGTTTGAAACATTCACTCGACTAATAAGCCTATGGGCTATTCTTATTCCGAGTTCGAGCAAGCACTCACTCGACCATTACACCTACGGGCTACATTACTTTGAGTTCGAAACATTAACTCGACTAATAAGCCTGCGGGCTATTCTTATTTCGAGTTCGAGCAAGCACTCACTCGACCATTACGCCTAGGGCTACATTACTTCGAGTTCGAAACATTCACTCGACTAATAAGCCTATGGGCTACTCTTATTCCGAGTTCGAGCAAGCCCTCACTCGACCATTATGCCTACGGGCTACATTACTACGAGCTCGAAATATTTACTCGACTAATAAGCCTACGGGCTATTCTTATTCCGCGTTCGAGCAAGCACTCACTCGACCATTACGCCTACAGGCTACATTACTTTGAGTTCGAAACATACACTCGACTAATAAGACTACGGGCTAATCTTATTCCGAGTTCGAGCAAGCCCTCACTCGACCATTAAGGCTATGGGCTATATTACTTGTAGTTCGAAACATTCACTCGACTAATAAGCTTACGGGCTATTCTTATTCCGAGTTCGAGCAAGCACTCACTCGACCATTATGCCCATGGACTACATTACTTCGAGTTCGAAATATTCACTCGACTAATAAACCTATGGGCTACTCGTATTCTGAGTTCGAGTAAGATCTCACTCGGCCATTACACCTACGGGATACATTACTTCGAGTTCGAAGCATTCACTCGACTAATAAGCCTACGGGCTACGCTTATTTCGAGTTCAAGCAAGATCTCACTTGACCATTACGCCTACGGGCTACATTATTTCGAGTTCGCAACATTCACTCGACTAATAAGCCTATGGGCTATTCTTATTCCGAGTTCGAGCAAGAACTCACTCGACCATTACGCCTACGGGCTACATTACTTCGAGTTCGAAACATTCACTCGACTAATAAGCCTACGGGATATTCTTTTTCCGAGTTCGAGCAAGCACTCACTCGACCATTATGCCTACAGGCTACATTACTTCGAGTTCGAGACATTCACTCGACTAATAAGCCTACGGGCTACTCTTATTCCGAGTTCGAGCAACCCCTCACTCGACCATTATGCCTACAGGCTATATTACTTCGAGTTCGAAATATTCACTCGACTAATAAGCCTACGGGCTATTCTTATTCCGAGTTCGAGCAAGCACTCACTCGACCATTATGCCTACAGGCTATATTACTTCGAGTTCGAAATATTCACTCGACTAATAAGCCTACGGGCTATTCTTATTCCGAGTTCGAGCAAGCACTCACTCAACCATTACGACTACGGGCTACATTACTTTGAGTTCAAAACATACACTCGACTAATAAGCCTACGGGCTATTCTTATTCCGAGTTCGAGCAAGCATTCACTCGACCATTACGCCTACGAGCTACATTACTTCAAGTTCGAAACATTCACTCGACTAATAAGCCTATGGGCTATTCTTATTCTGAGTTCGAGCAAGTACTCACTCGACCATTACGCCTACGGGCTATATTACTTTGAGTTCGAAACATTCACTCGACTAATAAGCCTACAGGCTATTCTTATTCCGAGTTCAAGCAAGCACTCATTCGACCATTACGCCTACGGGATACTTTTATTCCGAGTTTGAGCAAGCCCTCACTCGACCATTACGCCTACGGGCTACATTACTTCAAGTTTGAATCATTCACTCGACTACTAGGCCTACGGGCGATTTTTATTTCGAGTTCGAGCAAGCACTCACTCCACTATTATGCCTACGGGCTATATTACTTCCAGTTCGAATCACTCACTCAACTAATAAGCCTAAGGGCTACATCATACTTCAAGTTTAAACAATCACTCAACTCGACTACTAAGCCTATGGGCTACCTTATTTCAAGCTTGCGTAAGCGCTCACTCGGTTATAAAAGCTACGAATTCCAGATTCGATCAAATTGCCTAAATCCTTATGAAAACATTCATAAGGCATGAATAAAATCTTCACAAGGCAGAAAAAAAAATAGAAGCAAGTCGGTAAAATAAAAAAATAAAAAAACAAATATATATATATATATATATATATATATATATTGTTTTATATATATATACTAAGGGCTAAGATTCTTGGCTATCTCCGGGAGCGGTCTCTTCTCCACCAGGCTCCCCCCGTTCTCGGACTCACTTTTACTCCCATCATCATCATCATTATCATCATCGTCGTCATTGGAAGCCAAGGCTTCAGCATCGACTTCGAGTTCTTTGGCCTTTTTTATATCTTCAGCGAGGTCAAAACCTCGAACATGGATCTCCTCGAGATCGGCACTTAGCAAGTTCAGCGACCCAATGTGCTCGAGTATCGGTGGTCTCGACTGCCTCTCTTGCTTGGACCTGGGCAGCTTCAGTGTCGACCCGATAGGTAGCCACAAGTGCATCCGCATCGACCTTTTCCTTTTCAGCGTCATATTCGGCCTTGGCAAGTTTAGAGGCCAACCGAGCCTCGAGCTCCTTTATTATTCTTACTTGAACTGAGCCTTTCTCCTTCATACTTTGAAGTTGGTTTTCAGCCGATGATAATTGGGCTCGAGAAAATTCTTTCTCTATAGCAAAGCGGTCCATACCTTCTTTCCACTTCAAAGACTCCGCTTTTATCACATCGACCTCCTCACGGAGTTTCCCGATCATCTCAATTTTTTGCTGCATCTGTGAGACCGAATAATTAGCCATCGTTCCGGTATCGAGCCCATAGGCTTTTAAAAGTATCATTACCTGCTCGGACAGATCAGTCTGATCTTGGTGAGCCTTGGCTAACTCGACTCGGAGGTCTTTTATTTCCTCTGCCCTTTTGCCCTAAGAGGAGTTTAGGGGAGTTCCTCTCCTCCGTAACCCGTTGAAGATCGGCCTCATATCGATGCAGCTCGGTTCGGGACCGAGAACATGCTTCTCAATGAACTGTCGTGGCCTACAAATAAAGAAGAAACGAAGTTAGAAAATAAAAGCAAACATAAAGGTAATGCCAACAAAAGAATTTAAGGCTTACCTGATTCAAAGCCTGTTGCACTCCGTAAAAATGATCCGATGCGTCACTTGTATCGGTTGCATCCTCGACACTGGTTAACAGGTCACGAAAAGGATCCTCTCCATTATGAGGCATGTCTAGTTTGAGGGCCGCCAAAGCTTGGGCTTCCCGAATCGCCCCTGCGGAAACAGCAGGGAAGGTGGGCGAGTCTTCGATTGTTACTGCCCCAAGTGAATCACTTGGAGCATTCTCTTTGGTTCGAAGAGATTCGAGGAGAGCCCCTTCAGACATATCCCCCATCCGTTGGCTTCGATGGGAAGCATCTTCGATCTCCAACAACTCGGGGACTCCGCCCGAATCTTTCTCTGATATATCCTCAGTTCGAGGCGGAGCCTTATGAACCACCATCGATCCAGTTGCCTGTGGAACGTCGGTGGTCTTCTTCGTTCTGGCCGCCAGTGCGGACCCATCATTTTCTTATTCTTCTTCTTCTTCTTCTTCTTCTTCTTCTTCTTCTTCTTTGTCTTCATCCCTTAGACGCATAACTGATTTTACGGTCAAAGGAATGGTATTCTTTTTCGGCTTACGAGCCGTCCTCTTCTTCGATTTTGGATCTTCGGGAGCAGAGGCTCTTTTCCTCTTATTATCTTTCACTGGCTTTGGGACAGAGGCCGAAGCCTCTTCCTCGAAGGACGAGGGCCTCAAAACCGCATCTTTGCCCACACCTATATATGGAAAATTTCATTAAAGTATATGGAAGGCATCTCGTTCAAATTACCAAAAGGTACGAGAAAGGGGCTTACCATGATTTTTGGCCTCCCATCATCCCTTTGACAAATTACGCCATGAGCGCTCGGCGTATGTGGATGTCGAAGTCAGAGCTCGTACCCAGTTCTTGAGATCGGGAATTGCTCCGGGCATCCAGGGAATCGCTGTATCACAAAAAAAAAGGAATATCGGTAAGAAAGGAAATAAAAAGGCAAAATAGAAGGAAGTAACAACAGAATTATACTTACTTTTCATATTCCACTCCTCAGGAAAAGGCATATTTTCAGTCGAAATCAGGTCTGAAGTCCTTACTCGAATGAACCTGCCCATCCAGGCTCGGTCTCTGTCCTCGTCTATGCTCGAGAACAGAGCCTTGGTAGCCCGACGCTGAAGTTTTATTAACCCTCACAGAAAAAGGCGAGGACGGTACAATCAGATGAGATGGTCGGGGGTGAATGGCATCCCCTCGATTTTGTTCATAAAGTATCGAATCAAAATAACGATCCGCCAAAAAGAAGGATGGACTTGGCCTAGGGTTATTTGGTATTGTCGGCAGAAGTCAATAATAACAGAATCGAGGAGACGTAACGTGAAAGGGTAAGTATACATACTTAAAAACCCTTTTCACGTAAGTGGTGATATCTTCGTCAGAAGAAGGGATTATTATTTCTTTGTTCTCCCAATTGCAATCTTTCTGTAGCTGTTTGAGGTGCCTCTCGGTTATCAAACACATGTACCTCGATACTGGCTCGCATCGGTCGGGAACCGATGAGCCTTTATCGACCTTAAAATCAGAGGTAAGAACACACGCCCCAGGAACGCACTCCTCAGGCCGTGGCTCTACCGGTGTTTCATCGGCGACAAAATGTGAAGATGAAGCTTTCTCTTTCTAGGAATAGTTTGTGATGTTTTCGCCATTTTTGAATTTAAAGGTCGAGAATAGAAGAAAGTAACAAAGATTTGGTAATTTTGAAGAAGGGCATTTTCAAAGAGGAATCACAGATTAGCGAATAAACTCAGAGGATACGAAAAAGAATTTGGAAAATTTGAAAGATCGAAGATGCAAAAGTGGTAAATAGTAAAAGGAAGGGCTATTTATAGATTAAAGCAATGGCGGTTCAGTATCAGCGGTGGCCGACCACCGTCTGACATGTATTAAATCCCTTGAAAAACTAAATCGACAGGACAGTTATCACGTGTGTCATGATCGAGCCCAATGTCAATGTCAGCTTATAATCCAATCGAGCCATTGAGAAATCATATCGCTTCTCACTACATCCTTCCCGAGAAACGAGGGGACTATCTGTATACGGTCGAAATAGATTTCGGCCTTTGTACGATTGGTCGAGATCGAAACATAATGTATCGAAGAAAGATTTCGTAATTTTGATATGAGTTCCGAAGATGGTACAAACAAGCTTCGGATTCCAGGTATAGGTCGAACACCGAGTTCGAAGTCATCATCGAGCTCTGGTCCGAATCGAACTATGATGAGATGATTTCGAGCTTAAGGGGCAGAGTTCAATCGGGACCGAGTCCGAATCATCTCATGATCTCGAGTCCATATCGAGCTCTAGAAGCACTACCGACCAGCACCGAGGCCGATCGAGCTCGAGCTCACAGACAAGAGCCGTTGCAAACACACTAAGGAAGAGAATCTCGGCGGAAATAAGGAAAAAGCTGATTTATCATGGAGTCTCCGCTATGTATTTTTAAATATATCTAAAGTAGGATCCTCCACTATAATGAGGATGGCTACATTTCTGTAGAAGGCAATTTTTTGCCTATATTGTAATTCAAGTACCATATACTCTTATATTGAAAAATTGTTCTTTTAAGCTTCCTTAATTGATTCATTTTGCTTAGTCCTAAAAATCATCTTCTTTCCAACCTCGTTTATTTTACATCCTTTGCAATCCATATTTGATATTTCTATTTATCCTTACGATTTGTATTAAGCTATACCACATATCTTTAGAACTACGTACAAATTCAACTCCTATCCATTTTTCGGGTAAACAAAACCCTATCAGACTAGCGTCACGCCGGTAGGAACGCCCGGAAAAGGGGAAAAAATTAACCATAGGAATTAATATTCCAATAGTAATTCACAAAATATGCTAGGAAATGGTCTAATAAAGTTTTAAATCGAAATATTCAGCATTCAAAATGGGCAAGTGCAATGATAAGCTTCTGTTTTGAAATTTATAAAACATAAGGATAAAGCTTTTTCATGTTTATTTCAAACGGGAGTTAATTTTATGTTTAAAGATAGATATGAAAGCAAACATTTTGTATATAAAGTGTTTGGAAAATCATCTTTATAGTTATTTTCTAATGTTTGGTCGAAACTACTTTTCGCACAATTAAAGATAATTAAACACTGAAAATATTCACTATACCATCTCATATAATTTTTAAAAAATAATTAAATACTTAAATCACCATCATCGTCGTTAAGGTGCTCGAGTGTGATTTTACGTTCGAATTGAGTTGGACAACTGCAGATGTATCAGGAACCAAAAGATCTAGATAAACGCACTGACCGATTGCAACAACAAGTCGTTGTAGTATAGTGGTAAGTATTCCCGCCTGTCACGCGGGTGACCCGGGTTCGATCCCCGGCAACGGCGTTTCTTTTTCTTTTTGTTACACGATTGGTTGATGTTTATCAACTAGGAAACTTTTTCCTCACTATATACAAAGAATATGTGCCTTCTCTTCAAGTCAATCTTTATATTTTCCTTCTTCCTTTTCTCCTCTTCTTTCTCTATTCTGGTTGAAAGGACAATTTCTAAAGTCAATCTTAATGCACTGGCACTTTTGACTTTGGATTTCCATCTAGTAACTAATTTCAGTTTCGTTAGACGAATAAGTGCGAAATGTGGAAAATTCCTAGTTTTAGAATACCTAGTTTGTCACTGGAGCAAATTATTATATTGAAAACTGAATGAAACAAGTATAAAAGGAGCGGAATGAATATTCAGAATTTGTACATCAATCCCAACTAATTTATAATTGAAGCGCAGTTAATTTTGAATTTTTCTAAATAGTGTTTTTGATGGATTTTGTTAAGGTCTTGAAGAGAGACTTTAATTAGCTAAATTAAATCTTGACTCACCTCGGTGTTTGAGGAAATGTTGAGCTATAGTTCCTAATTGACAAGCTATATTGGATGGAGTTCGATCTAGTCTACGTATGATGATTCCCACTCAACAAGTATAACGGATGGTGCAACATTTATATTGCTTTCACTAGTTGAAGCATCAAACCTTTCCACTAAAAAACCTTGAAAACAAGAAAGAAAATCCTGTGCCATCCTCCAGATGTATTCATCGATTGGATATACCAAAACTATTCATGATCAGAAGGAGTATCTATTGTAACCTTTGTTGGAATTAAGAGAAGATAGGATTCGACTGAGCAATTATGTAAATACTAAAAAAATAAGGCCCTTGGGCTTGATCGATTGTTAAGAGCGTATGGTGTGATGTGTGGACTAGGTGCGTGTTACAAGTTCGAATCCTGAGGGGGACAAATGTCTGACATTTAAGTAAAGAAAAATAGAGGGATAAGCCTATTTTCTATCGAGTCTAGAACATGCGCCAGCTGATCTCTTGGTTAATTAAAAAAATAATTCTACAAAAAATGATTAAAAGCACCATTAGGATTTGGAGGTGTGCAGATAGCAGGGCCTTGTTGGAGTTCATCTCCAGATAATGAGGCGACAAAACTCCTTCCTTGTGCAGATCCAGTAGAAGAATCTAAGGCTTCTGTTTCAAGAAGCCCGTCTAGCTCAGTTGGTAGAGCGCAAGGCTCTTAACCTTGTGGTCGTAGGTTTGAGCCCTACGGTGGGCCTTTCTTGTTTTGAAGGGAAACCTTGGAACAACAGTAAAGATGATTCAAGTCGTGAAAGCAGTCACTATTGCTTGTCGTAGTTCCTTGTTTTGAAGGGAAACCTTGGAACAATAGTAAAGTTGGTTCGAATCGTGAAAATAGTCACTAATACTTGCCGTAGAATAGGCTTCAAAACATCCATTTTTCTATTGGAAGTGGTCACTAATACTTGCCTACGGATAAGTTTCAAAACATTTATTTTTCTATTAGGGGCAATATTATATAGTTAAAATATTTATTGTTGCTTACTGTGTTAATTATGGAGGGTGTCGAAAAAAACAACCAGAGAGCTCTCTAGTCTTTGACCAACAGAAACTGCAAATCTCCTTCTGCCACATATACAGATATTTAGCAATTAAGTAGCTCTGATTATTGAATTTTTCTCTTGTCCTCATTTTTACCTGTTTTTTTCTAAAGAAAACTTTAGTGGGGATGGAACAATTCAGTTAAAGTTATCCATAAAGGATAAGTCTGTTTTAGACGGTTAGTCGGTGGACAAACAATAGATAAGAAATTGAAAGCATGAGATTCCAACAGTAACATTTGTATTTGTCACCAAGACATTTGCATCTCACAAATACTTAGTTTTTAAGTTTCTGAATGGGAACAGATAATGATGTTTGGTTTCTGATTGGACAATGAATGAAACTAAGAAAGAACCAAACAACCCTTTCATGTGACAAATAAAGATAACAAAGTAACCGAAATGGTATGAAAAAGAAGTTCCAAGAATCAAAAATATCTATAGATAAGGTTCATCTTGAATAATACCCATAGAAGAAGTACAACAGTAACATCCAAATGTTCTGACCAAGTCTTTTCATCTTATCAGAACTGACACTTTAACCGCCAGAGAACTGAAAAAGACAGTTGTGGCCCTTAGTTGAACGTGGCTTCATCTCGTAAGTTTGAAATCAGGCCGGAGCTAGCAAAGAAAGTATGGGTCCGACAGAAACAGTAACTTAATCTCATAAGTTCGAGAATCATCGGTGGAGCTAGCAAAGAAAGTATGGGTCCGACAGAAACAGTAACTTAATCTCATAAGTTCGAGAATCATCGGTGGAGCTAGCAAAGAAAGTATGGGTCCGACAGAAACAGTAACTTAATCTCATAAGTTCGAGAATCATCGGTGGAGCTAGCAAAGAAAGTATGGGTCCGACAGAAACAGTAACTTAATCTCATAAGTTCGAGAATCATCGGTGGAGCTAGCAAAGAAAGTATGGGTCCGACAGAAACAGTAACTTAATCTCATAAGTTCGAGAATCAACGGTGGAGCTTGCAAAGAAAGAATGGGTTCGACAAAAACAGTAACTTAATCTCATAAGTTCGATGATCAAGGGCAGAGCTAGCAAAGAAATTATGGATTCGACAGAATTTTAATTTTAAATTCTAAATTTACTTCTATCGAGAATCACATACGATTTTCTAAGTAAACAGTTCTTAGACAAATTTGTGAACTTGTTACGAAAATAATATTGTTCTCACTGGTTCTATTAAGAATCATATACGGTTTTCTAAGTAAACAGTTCTCAAATAAATTCTTGGACTTGTAACGAAGATAATATAGTTCTCACCATTTTTATTAAGAATCACATACGATTTTCTAAGTAAACAGTTCTCGGATNGAGCTAGCAAAGAAAGTATGGGTCCGACAGAAACAGTAACTTAATCTCATAAGTTCGAGAATCATCGGTGGAGCTAGCAAAGAAAGAATGGGTTCGACAAAAACAGTAACTTAATCTCATAAGTTCGAGGATCAAGGGCAGAGCTAGCAAAGAAATTATGGGTTCGACAAAATCTTAATTTTAAATTCTAAATTTGCTTTTATCGAGAATCACATACGATTTTTTTAAGTAAACAGTTCTTAGACAAATTCGTGAACTTGTTAAAAAGATAATATTGTTCTCACTGGTTCTATTAAGAATCACATACGGTTTTCTAAGTAAACAGTTCTCAAATAAATTCTTGGACTTATTACGAAGATAATATTGTTCTCACCGTTTCTATTAAGAATCACATACGATTTTCTAAGTAAATAGTTTTCGGACAAATTTTTGGACGTAGATAATATTGTTCTCATGGGCACATTCATTGGATTTGATTCGACGGTTATATGAATGGACGTAAAACCAATTCGACGAACCACAAGATAGTTCTTGTGAAGTCGCAATCTTTTTGAATTTGACCACCATACATTAATAAACTCATAAAGCACCTTTAGAGAGGATATTAAGAACTTCAGAAAGTTTAAAATCATATTTCTGCAAAAAAACAAAATTACGCATTTGAGATGTATTGAAGCCAAAAAATTAATAGTAATTACTAAGAGCACAGAATTTTATGGTATAAGCTAGTTCCTAAACAGAACGTTTTTACATTATAAAGTAAGTGCATAAGGTCTATAATCCTTTACAAGGAAACTAAAGAGAAAAACACCTAACTACAATAACATATTATATTATAATAATTATGATCATATGTAGGTCCAACCAACTAATTAAGGGTCATATTTAGCTAATTACTAGTAACCATCCATCTTTAATATGGACTATAGATAACTGCTTCTCTCTATATTAATCTTAACTTCCTGCCAAAAGACAAATTAAAGAGGATAAATTAGAAGAAACCAAAAAACACAATAAGTTCAATGAAAATAATTAAGATAAGAAATCGAAACCAAAAAAAAATGAAACTTGCAATCTGCGATAGCATTGATAAGAAAAAGAGTAAAAGACCAAAGGTACTCGATCTGATCAATATTAGATGAATAAAACCAAGTCCTTCAAATACCTAGAGTATATATATGTAACATCCATGTCATTGATAATGAGATCTCAATAATATAAAGACCCTGCAAAATGAAAAACCATGTCTTATTGATGAGAATGAGATCAAATTATAGTAATTTAACAATTAAAGCCGCTATATACCTTGCCACCAGTTTCCTCTAGACGCGCTGCCAGAATCATCTTCACCATTATCTTTGTTGAACTGAACTCAAAGGAAAAAATAGAAACATCAGAATGAGCAATGACCGTCTTGTTAGAAGCAAAACACTTGCTATTCTAAAGCTATACCGTCTTGTTAGAAGCAAAAGATCGTTTAAAAAATGAACCTTAGTGTTAATATTATAAGCATTAGTAACTTATAAGGATTGCGCCAATAAATCTAAACACTAAGGCATTATTTCCTTTGCATACATGAGATTATGTACTCACAGTTGTGTAGTTAGAATTCTGGTTATTTTGAGGAAATGAATAGACATCTTGCCCGCCATAGTATATTGATGAGCTAAGATGGCATGGCTGTACTTTTTCATTCTGATAAAATGAATTTGTCGGCTTATTTTGTGCGGTTTGGCTAGCAGCTTCATTGCTAGGAGTAGTACTTCCTGCAAAAAGAAAGTGGAAAAAAATTGAATCTCAAATATAAAAACCCGTCAAATGAGCAAAGATTTTGATATACAGAGGAAATCATTGTATTCCTCACACAAGTGATGGAAAGCTTATATCATTGAAATTCAATTAGGAGAAAGAATCGATCTCCTTTTTCTTACGGACCATACACAATACATAGTTTAATACAAGAAACTAGCTGGGATTGGAAAGTGAAAGCTTTTGAAAAAAGCTAGGGTAAGAAACCAAGCCAGCAAACTAAGAGGCATTTGAAAGATCTCATTCTTGTGTATCTATCCTACACCTGAAGAGAAAAAGCCTTTAGTGGTTAGCAAAATTATCGTAACAATCCCGCTCATACTTCTATGGAGTATACTTTAATCAATTCAAAATATGGTTATTGAAGACATAATTAAGTAAATAAAAGTATGTTTTGTTTAAGAAGTGAAGCTTGATGAGATGGTCAAATGCTTCAACATCATATCGGAGAAGCCAGATGACCTGATTCAAGTCTTATCGCCACTCATCGTTAAAAAAAATTTTCATGTGCTTAGCCTATGAAAAAGAATAAGGATCATATATATGTACAGGGCCATGTTGAAGACATAATTAAACAAACGAAATTGTATTATGTTCCCATACTTCAACAAGAGTGAAAAATAAACCTAAGTTGTAACAACTGATCAGCTACACCATAATCTCACCAATTACTTTGATTCCAAACTAATTCCTTTTCTCAAAGCTATAAGCATCACTAACCTGAATATCCACCTTTAGTATTTCGTTCCTGAATCACAGGATCTTGCTTCGGTTGAACCGTCTCCGAATGTACCGATCCATGACCCTTAAAAAGGAAAAGGAAAAGGAAAAAGAATTGAGGTATATATATGAGAATATAGCAACATGAGATCAAGAATACTAAAAAAGAACATTCTCATCAAAATTCTAACGTCTCCTTTAAGTTTGGCATNGCTTCGGTTGAACCGTCTCCGAATGTACCGATCCATGACCCTTAAAAAGGAAAAGGAAAAGGAATTGAGGTATATATATATGAGAATATAGCAACATGAGATCAAGAATACTAAAAAAGAACATTCTCATCAAAATTCTAACGTCTCCTTTAAGTTTGGCAACCTTAACTCACTAGAATTACCTATGTCAAAAGGCATCACAAAAGTACACCAACTCTAAAGTCTAAACCAACAGAATATAGCAACTTCTGCTTTTTCAATTCAATTCTTGTCTAAGATTCTGTCTGACTTCAAAATTCTCAAATTGAGTAAGCTCTTTACGAAATAGGTCAATTTTTAACCTAAAAATCCAACAATTCTTCTTGGGAATCAGGGCTACAATCCCCAAACCCCACTCTTAATTTTTTTATCCCTTTTTTCAATTTTTCACCTAATCTATTTTGCTAATGAACTTATGTGGTTATATTTGATTAAACACGAAATTTTAAGAAAAACAAACTTTCAAAGCATCGTGGTCAAAAACAAGCCTTAACATATATGTTTGGTTATATATAAATTATTTTATTAAAGGTAAAATAATAAGTTTACAGTTAACTTTTATCCAAATACAGAAAGATACTAATATTGTTTAATATCACATAAATTTGTACAAGAAGAGATATTTTTTCCTTGTTACAAACAGACAAGAGATCCCATTAGAACTAAAACATTAATCAACTGTTAATCATTGAAATGGGAAAAACAGAGCAAAATGAAAAAAAAAAAGCATAAACACCCACAACACACAACACCTTAATTCATTGCAAAATTTATTGAAAACCCAAAAATCATACCTTAGAAGGAGGTGGGAAAATAGAGCCAAAAATCCCAGAAGTTGAAGAAGCAGAAGACTCCTTAGAACCAAAAAGATCAGAAGTAAATGAAGAACTCGTTGGCTTTGTTCCTTCCATTTTTCCCTTACAAACTCTTTCTTGAAATATTTGACGAGATTCACCTTAGTTTATATAGGAAAACCACCGTCAAAAGAAGGATCAGATAAAACGTAAAGGCCCACAGCTTTTTCTCCTCAGAAACAAACAGAAAACAGAAGAAAAAAGGAAAGAATAAAGAGAGAGACACGTGAAAAGATGGGGTGACGAAAAGAAACTGTTAAATTTTAAAAGAAAAACATAGAAATTTGCCTTTGCCTTTTAAACTGTCTCTATCAAACACAGAGGAATTTGGTATTATTATGTGAAAAAAGTTTGAAGGCTTTAATTTGTATGTTCATATTTTTTCTTGACCGACGATTATGTTTTGTCTCTCTCTCTCTCTCTCTTGTATTCTATTTTCTGCGAGTTTTCGGTTGTTCAGTTTCGGTTACACGGCGTTATTTTCTGAAATAAGTCATACCTGTCGGAAAATCGAACAGATTGTCGCCACGTGGATCAATGGATCTGCCAAATGGGACCAACTATTGTACTTCCAACCTTTTATCGCCACGAATTCCCCAGTCCATCATAAGTTCATAACCAACCCCCTCTCTCCTCCTTTTTTTTTCTTTCTTTTTATTGTTTTTTTCATTCCCCCTCTCTTTTAAAAATATTACTCCCTCTTTTTAAAAACAAATGGAAGCATTTTTAGTTACACAAATGTATGATAGATTTTAGGATTACAAGTTTCAAAAGTTTTACAGGTACACAAATGTTATGACTTATTTAAGACCACATATCTTAAAAGTTTTTCCTTCTTTATTAAAGTTTGTACGAAATCAAACTAATATAATTTTTTTGAAACGGAGAGAATATTAGTGATAATTTGAGGTGGAAATGTAATAATTTTTTTTATTGTCTTTATAATATTTGTATTATTCTATTCTATTTATTTTATCCAATGATTTGAATTTGGGTGAATGATGTAGGGTTAGTTTCTTAAGCACTGGTTTTTATATTGATTTTGATAGAAATTGAGCGTTGTAAAGATGATGTGGGTGGCGGTGGTGGAGATGCCACAGAAAGGATGATGATAAGTAAGAGAAAAAGAAAACAAAAGTAAACGAGTTATAAGTCATTAAATTGGGTCGGGAGGGTAAAAAGTTAGGGTAGATTTTAATTGGATTCGGGTATTTAAAATTGGGGCGGGTCTTTTTATTTATGAGCTTTTACGTGGTACTTCGTTTAAAATAAGGGTATATTTATGTCAAAGTATAACGATAGGGTTATAATCGAAATGACAGTGAAATAGAATGTATATTTAAACTATTTTCAATAGTACAAGAATATATTTGATCAATTTCTGTTCTAATTTTGATTCTTTGAAGATTTGTAAGGAATTATTCTTTTTACTTTTGTAGGAGTATGGAATTATCTTAAGAATCTGTGTTGTCTGCAACTCCCTTGTTTTTGTTGGAAAAAGCGGCACGCCTTCATCTGGTTGTGAGACTCAACTCACCTTTCAAAAACTACTGAATTTAAAGAAAGCTCTTAATAAAGAAAATAATAAGGTAACAAAATTCAAGTAAAAGATTTATAAGTGGTCTAAATCCAACATCTAAACCAAATAACGTTGTTAGAGAATTGCTCATCCATCGTCACGGATTAGGGGTATTCGTGTGTTTCGATTTGGGTAGCTTTTTCCCAAAAGAAATAAAAAATTAAAAACAACTAAGTCAATTTTTTAAATATGAGAATCAAACCAAACTAACGGAATTAGTTTTTGTCGATTTTAATGGATTTTTCGATTTTTTGTCTGTTTTTTCTAAAATATATAACATACACTGTGAAACACATTCCACCTACTATATTCTAGCATAATACTACCAAGCCAATTATTCTTCAAGAAAAGTCATTATTTACCAAGATATCTTGATAAGAATTGAATTAAAAAATGATGAATAATTTAAAGATTCAATTAAAAACAAGTTAATTTTAAGATAAAATATATTCTTGGCTTATCAAAATAAAGATACAAACCAAACTAGAAAGTAAAGGTAATATCTAAATTACTATGAAGGCAAAGAATGTAAACCAATAGTACAAAAGATTTACCGTAAAATTGTATGAGATTTACATAAAAATGTATGTATTTTATATATATATATATATA
>AWOL01S0049528.1:12969-44314 GCA_000715115.1 Nicotiana otophora | reverse complement strand
AGGAAAAGGTCAAACAAATTTAAAATATATATCTCAGATCAATGATGAAGAATATAACAAGATAAAATAATTTAATAAATGCGCAACAATGATCTACATAATTTAAAAATATAATATTTCACATTTAGCCCATGTACACACTCGTCACCTCGTGTACACGACTTTCAACACATTTTAATAATTACATTAATATCAATTCTAGGGAAAATTTCTCCCACACAAGGTTAGACAAGTCACTTACTTTTACGACTCCGATCGACTCGTATCTAGTCATAACTAATTCGATACAGTCAACAAAAATTATAGAAATCAATTTCATAAGAAAATATTATATTTTTCAATGAAATCCGAAGTTAGCTCAAAAAATGCCCGTGGGGCTCACATATCGAAATCCGGCGAAACTTATAAAATTCGACAACCCATTCAATTACGATCCAACCATACCAGTTTCACTCAAATCCGACTCCGGATCGACACCGAGATCTCAAAAATTCGTTTCTATGAGGTTTCTAAAATTTCCCAAATTTCAATCTCAAAACACTAATTAAATGGTGAAAAGAATGATATATTCGTATATATTGACCAAATCCAAGTTAGAATCACTTACCCAAATATTTTTTCTTGAAAATATATCAAAATCGCCTTTCCTCAAGCTCCAATTCGTCAAAAAGGCAAATGGGATGAAATCCCCTGTTTTTATAACTTACAGATTTGTCAGGGAGCTCGATTTTATCAGGGAGCTCGATTTTGTCAGGTATTTCCAGTAGAAATATTGCAGAAGCTAAGTCCCACTTTTGATCCGTTAACCATCCGAAACTCACCCGAGGCCCTCAGGACCTCAACCCAATACACCAACAAGTCCTAAAATATCATATAAACTTATTTGAAACCTCAAATCACTTCAAACAACGCTAAAATCACAAATCACACATAGATTCAAGCCTAATGAACTTTGAAACTTTTAATTTCTACAAATAACACCGAAACCTATCAAATCAAGTCCGATTGACCTCAAATTTTGTATGCAAGTCATAAATGACATAACGGAGCTATAAAAAATTTCATAATCATATTTCGACCCCAATATCAAAAAATCAACCCCTCGGTCAAACTTCCCAAAAATTCAACTTTCGGTATTTCAAGCCTAATTCCACTACGGACTTCCAAAAAAAAAATTCGATCACACTCCTAAGTCCAAAATCACCATACGGAGGTGTTGGAATCATCAAAATTTTATTCCAGGGTCATTTGTATATAATTCGACATCCAGTCACTATTTGAACTTAAACTTTAAATTTTTCATCAAAATTCCATATCTCGGGCCAGGGACCTCGGAATTTGATTTCGGGCATACGCCCAAGTCCCAATTCACGATACGGACCTACCGGAACTGTCAAAACATCGATCCGAGTCCGTTTGCTCAAAATGTTGACCAAAGTCAACTCAGTTATATTTTAAACATCTAATTCACATTTTAATCCATTTTTCACTTGAAAACTTTCCGGAAAATTTTACGGACTGCACACGCAAGTCGAGGAATGATGAAAAGTACTTTTCGAGGTCTTAGAACACATAATTAATTATTAAATTTAAAGATATCATTTTTGGTCATCACAATAATATTCCCTTTGAGGCTAGATGTTACAATACTTCTTAATGTATTGTGTAATAACCAAGCGTCTAGGTTTAATTCAAATCTAACAAAAATTATAAAAGTTTTAGGGACAAAACCTGAAGAATTTGTCTTAAATGATTGCATTAATTAGAAAGCTAGTCTTTCTTCTACTGTTTGTTCTTATGCGAGGAAGAACAATCTTTATTTTCCTATAAAATAACTCATAGGACAAGTTACAAAAGTATGAAATTGGAAAGAGATAAAAAATCTCTTAAAGCTAAAATCACAAAAATGAAAAGCGTGTTTCGTGAGAGCTTCAAAGAACTTAAATATTATTATTTGACCTTAAATGATCACATGAATTAAAAAGTTAGTCTTTCTTCTACAGTTTGTTCTTATACAAGGAAGAACAATCTTCATTCTCCTTCAAAATAACTCATTGGAGTAAGAAATTGAAAAGAGATACAAAATTGCTTAAAGCTAAAATTACAAAAATGAAAAGTGTCTTATAAGAGCTTCAAAGAAACTTAAATACTTTTGCTTGATATTCTCAGTTAGCTTTTATAGTAATGTATTGTGGTGTTTTACTTACGTGTTGTATGTGTATGTATTGTACATATTGTGGATGTGTTCACATCTAGTTCAATTTATAAGAGATCTTTTATGTTTAAGAAGTATTGCTACTAATAGCCTGTTCGGCCAAACTTCTAAAATTAGTTTATTTTGAGAAGTGCTTTTTTTAAAAGTATTTTTTTAAAAAGTGCTTTGGTGTGAAGAAATTTGCGTTTGGCTAATTAATTTGAAAATCACTTTTGAGCAGTAGTTAGTGTTTGGCCAAGCTTTTGAAAATTACTTCTAAGTGTATTTTTCTCAAAAGTGCTTCTCAGAAAAGTGCTTTTGGAGAGAAATTATTTTTTTTGCTTCTCAAAAACTGCTTCTGTTTCTTCTCAAAAGCATTTTTTTCCTTCCAAAAGCTTGGCTAAACACCTTAATTTTTGGCCAAAAGTGCTTTAGGCCAAAAAAACACTTTTGGCCTCCAAAAAAAAAAGTTTGGCCAAACAGGCAATAAGTAAGCCCAGCAAATCAGTCAGTATACCTTATTTCTACATGTATTACAAGTACAATATCATATCCAACTTAAAATGATTACAATTAATAAAGATGCATATTTTAATTTATTTTACTTAAGACCCAATACTCATTCGTGGTTCATCAAGTATTACAACATGTCAACAACAAAAATCTCTAGATAGCTTTAGGAACAGTAAAAAATATATAGTGGTGACAATCAGAACATTTTTTGATTTTTCTTTCTTATAAACATTATCTCTCAAGTACCGAGCATAAGAAAAGATTAGTCAACTACCTTCGCATATTCAATATTATAAATTCTTATTTAAAAATTAAAGAATTTCTTATTTTGTTGGTCGTAACTTTCATTCTCTCGTTTAGATGATATCAAACATTACAACATTTATGTAAGGACCAAAGAATCATCCTCAAATAACACTTATAAAATAAAAGTAAAACACCAGTTCAAACAAGGTCAAGTCATTTAAAAAACAAAATTGAAGAATAAGAAGGATACTTTCAAAAATTAATGTACAAAAGTTGAAAATTTCAAACTAAACAAAAATAAATTATTGAGTCCACCATTATCCCGACAAATAACTATAAAACTATAAAATAATCTTTAAAAATTGCTTAGAGTTGTCTTCCCAACTTGTAAAGAAGATCAGAAATTCAATCGATCAAATCAACGTATCAAGATAAACATCCAAATAAATAGTAAATCGACAGAATAAAGAGTGGGAAAATATCTTTTTCTTCCAATGAAATGTGTCTCTTTATTTATTCGTTCTTTGACGCATCATCAACATGTAATTTTCTAGCACTTGATTTTGCTGATCCGTGCGTTTAAGAGAGGCATTTCTATGGAGTTGAGGTGTCTATTTGATCATTATTAAGTTAAAGTGTCTAATTGACAAATACTTGTAAGTTTAAGGGGTTATCTAGTTATTTTGCCAAAGTCAAAACCTCAAAATGTAAAATATTCCTGAATTTTAACTTGATTCCAAAATCCAAGATTCGGATTATACAAAGCCCCGGGTGCATCCCAATTTCTCCACCTAGTCTGCAGATTTTCCATAGCCCTGAATCTCCGTTGGCTTATGTCAACTCCGTTCCTACGCATTTCTCGTCCTCTTTCTCCACATAATTACAACCATAACCATATAAATACTGAAATCTCAGAAATAGCTGTGACTTGTAATTGACTAAATAAGCCCATGGCTTCCAACTCTTCCTCCCATAGCCCTCGCACCGTCGAAGAGATCTTCAAAGACTTCTCCGCCCGTCACGCCGCCGTCCTCCGTGCCCTCACTGCCGGTACTTCAATTTGTCCCTTTTTCTTATGCTTTGTTAAATTGATTCTCTCTTTTTTTACTTATCAAAAACACTGATTCTCTTGTTTTGCATGCAATTCTCAGATGTGGAGGAATTTTTCTCACAGTGCGATCCAGAGAGAGACAATTTGTGTTTGTATGGACATTCAAATGAGACTTGGGAAGTTGCAGTGCCAGCGGAGGAAGTTCCGCCAGAGTTACCGGAGCCGGTGTTAGGTATCAATTTTGCAAGGGATGGAATGGAGCGGAGAGACTGGTTGTCATTGGTTGCTATGCACACCGATTCGTGGCTGCTCTCTGTCGCTTTCTATTTCGGTGCTCGCCTTAATCGCAACGAAAGGTACCGTCTTTGTATTCTGTTAGTACATTGAAACTTTTAACAAATCACTTCATTTTCCCCAATTCAGTTATTTTCTGTTCAATGTAGAAGCAGAAAATTTGACTTGGATTTTATTGAAAGGCGGATGTTATTATCAAGTTGTCACAAATTAGGTGCTTTTGTATTGTCGGACGTGCACATCATATAAGATGTTTTCTGGGAGAAACTTTTATCGTTCCCCCTCTGTGAAAATTAACTCTACTGTCTGATTGTTAACATTTCTGTCTTGTGTTTGGGCAAGGTTAGAGATTTTGCAGAGTAACTTTAGCCTAGTCTAGGAAAATGAGAATGCAGATCAAATTTACAGACTTTTGCAATTCAAGACGGAAAGGAAACATTCGCAGAGAAGAATTATTTGAATTAAAGGAAAATTTCTTGAGTACTTCTCATTGGGTTGAACACATTTAGAGAAGGAAGAGTTTCATCGACAAAGCTCAAGAGATGGACTTTTCTATTTGTTGGAAAACGAGCCGGAAGAACATGGCTCACCCCAAAACTGTTCTCCAATCAACTTTTCCAGCAATAACAAACCTTTTATCTCTAATCATATCTTTGCTTTTGTACTCTGGGCAGGGTAGCAACCTCAACTGGTGGGTGTTAGGCTTTTGATTTGCGGAGTAACTTAACCGTAGCTTATGATGACGGGAAACATAAATTGAAGGCTTCAACTCTTTTCCAATGGGCAGAAGCTACCTGTTCATTGTCGGAAGGAAATCCTTCGACTTGGAGGAGACGGATTGGATCCAGTGTTGGTACATACAAATGGGTCGAGAGGAAGAGAAACTTCATGTTCCGTATGTACGTCAGTCAGAGCCTACTTCTGTGGCTATGTTATAGGTGATGAGACTAGCATCAGAAGGAGCTGGAGATATTTGTAGGAAGTGGTGAAGAAGGAGCAACCGCACGAGTATCATGCATAGCAAAATTTTATTATGTAAGGTTGATATATACGGATTATTTCGATGCATGGGAAGAGGAAAGATCATATCATTGTTCCAGAATTTATGCAGGACTCAGTTGGATAGGTCTTGCAGTGAACATCTAGAGTTTTGTGGAAAAAGGTGAGAACCTCGTTAAAAGGCCAAATGAGGTAATCAAGAACACCTACTTAGAAGTGGCAAAAATCTACCACTGGCCAGCGACTGATATCCCTGTTAACTCACAAATTAAAAATGACCATATTAGGTTAGGTGGGTGGCAGTAAAAGCATGCAAAGAATTTATGATGAGATGCCTAGTGGCTGAGGTTGTAGAGTCAAAGTGTCACAAACTGAATAGCAATGAATTCAAACTATCACTAAGAGAACAGTAAGTTATCAATGGACTATAATGTATCTGAATTTGTTGGAGATAAACCCCTAACTAGATTTCCCGCGACAACAGAAGCTGATAGAGCGAAGGTGAGAGCTTGGTTCTATGAAGAACAAGAAGTGCTACTACAAGGCTTATTACCTTCTCTCATGCACAAGGATAGTATTGTGGTGAAGTAAGGCTACTGGATTCGACTAAATAACTTTTTTGTTCAGCAGATAATATCTTCGAAGCAATAGGGGAACAATGTGGAGAATTTATGGAGCTTGATCTTGGAGAAAGGATAAGGAATTACATAAAATAGGTTTTTATTAAGGTTCGTAATTCCCAAGGTCAGACCCCAAAATGCATTTTTAGTAGTGACATGGCTTCGGAAGTAGGAGCGGAGAAAGGGTGTGCAATTGCGATGCAAAATCAAGGGGATAACGCTAAGTCAGGTCAGGTTGTTTGTAATGGTGTTATCCAGTAAAACAAACTTTTCACGTGAGAGCTGTAACGGGTCCTTTGAGACATGTTGCAACAGGTCAAATTCAAACTTTGTAAGGCACGCATTGAAAAGGAACTTTTGTGATTTGGTCTTTGAAGAGGTCCCTGGAAATGGCAAGCTTGGAAAATATCTTAAAGGTATAGGCCAGGCTATAAAGCCCAAAATAGGAGCTAGCCGAGGTGTGGAGATAATTCTTTCAAGGCCAAGTACATTTTGACACCAACCGCTAAATACACACTTTAACTTTGCCAATGACACAATAGACATCTCTTCTCAGCAGAAGTGTGTCTCGTAGACATAGGAGTCCTAAATATAATTACCATTGACTAGTCAAACACACGTATTGTCGAATAACACATGTAATTTGAAGAAAAGTAAAAGTAAAACATGCTTAATTTTTCTTTAAAAAAGAAAAAGTAGAAAACCCTCGACTCCCTCCTCCTTTTCTTCTTCTTCTTCCAAGCTTCCCAAAATCTGACAATTCTTCCCCCTCCTTCCCTCCTTTTCTTCTCATTCTCCTCCTCTTCCTCCTCCTCTTCCCTGTCTTTTTCATCTTTTTTTCCCTTAAGGCCTTAATCACATCAAAATCTTTCTTTTCCTAAAATTATTCTATAACAAACCCCAAACCAATAAAGGAGGTAGTAAACTTGACGACTGATTCCGGTGAGTCAGTCGAAGTTAGGCCATCTTTTGGAGCCTGGCGGTTTCTTACGATGAGTCTGGCCGTCCTTCTCTGATGGAAGATTCCCCTATCAATTTGACAACAAAATTTCAACGATGAGCTTGGCTTTCCTCCGCCTATGGCAGTGAAGAGATGACTTTTTTTCCAGAGCGTGTGGTGAGTTTCTTATGGAGAAGATGGTAGTAACGAACATACTGGTCCTGAAGTAGATGAACATAGTAGTCCTGAAGCAGATGCTTTTTCTTCTCTTATATCAATTTTGATTAGAAGATGAAACTACCAGAACTAATTATATTGAAGATGGTAAGACTTTACTATAAAGGATCCACAAAATCTAGAAAAAAGTGAAACTAAACTGTCAAATCAGATAGAACATGGCCTTGGGTAGTAGGAGGTGACTTTAATGTCACCAGATCCACTGACGATAGAAAGGGACGATGGAGATTGTCCGGTTTAATGCTCTATTTTACAGCTTCATACAAGACCTGAAGCTGATAAATTTACCTAGCAAAATGAAAGATACACTTGGTTCAAGGGATAGAATGGAGGTGCTGTCTCGAGGATAGACTAGCTTTTTGTTGATGGACAAGATGGAGCTTTCAGAAATATAAATTGAGCTCCCTAATCTATTCTCGAACCGTGCTAGAGTATGGTGAATAGAATAATAAATCTAATTTCACATTTGAGAATCAGTGGCTCAAAGGGCATGATAAGAAACTTGCAAGACCAGTCGCAAATACTCCCTCCGTTTCAATTTATGTGAACCTATTTCCTTTTTAGTCCGTGCAAAAAAGAATGACCTCTTTCCATATTTGGAAACAATTTACCTTTATGCAATGATTTATAACCACACAAAATATATGTGCCTCATTTTACATTACAAGTTCAAAAGTCTTCTCTCTTTTCTTAAACTCTGTGCCCAATCAAATGGGTTCACATAAATTGAAACGGAGGGAGTAGGTAATTGTATGAGGTGGAGGGCACACCAGATGTTTTAGCAAAGGAAATTGAAACTATTGAAAAGGTACTTAAAAGAGTGGAATGCTAATGTTTTCGGCTTTATTCACAAGGAAAAAAAAACTTTTCAGAGTAATATTGACAGTCTTGACGAAAATGGAAGGACATAGGGAATTAACAGAAAACGATAGCACAGAAGGATGCAATGTTGGCAGAAAAAAATGAGATTATTAAGACGGACTAAATCTCATGGAGGCAAAAGGCAAACTGCTTATAGTTTATAGTGGGTGATACTAACACAAGAATTATTTTTAAAAAAAAAAATGACAAACACAAACGTAAGAGACAATTAACATAGACATGCTAAAGGAAGATGTCGCTGTTGATTGAGGATGAGGCACATTTGGAAAGTTCAACACGAAGAGCTATTTACTGAATCTTAAAGCTAAAGGCCTAATTGGAAATGTGCTGACTTATGATCATGAGTAGAGAAATATAGAAAGGCTGCAAGGTCAATTAACTTAAGAAGGGGTGAAATGGTCACTAAGGGTAGTTTAGGTAATAAAGTCAGATGGATTATGAATAGCTCTTTTTAAAAATGTTGGCCAATTATAAAGGCAGATACGATGAAAACCTTCTTATACTTTTACCAAGAATGTTTGTTTGAGTAATCTTTAATGCTATTTTTATAGCGTCGATATCAAAGAAAAGAGAGGCAGAGGAACTAAACAACTATAGACCCATTAATAGTCTTGGCAATATATATTAATTAAATGCGAAGATATTGAATAAGAAGTTGAAAGATGTTACTGCATGGCTAATCTCGGGCTCACAAAATGCATTCATCTTCATTTTTTTCTTGGTAGGTACAAAATGCATTCATCTTTGGCAGACATATTATGTTGTATCCTTAATTTTCAACGAGTGGTTAGATATAAGATTGACGCAGAAGAAGCTAGTGTCTTATGGAAATTGGATCTCGAGAAAGGGTATGATCATATTAATTAGGCATTTTTGTTAAAATTAATGGTAAATATGGGGTTAGGGAGAGATAGCTAAAACGGATCATATTCTATGTCTATCGTGAGGTTTTCCATGATTATAAGTTGGGAAGGTTTTTCCATTCTACGAGGGGGATGAGACAGGATGACCCCATATCTCCATTCTTCATTCATTATACTAACAGATTGATTTAGCAGGATGTTAAGAATAGGAGAAAGAATAGGGTTGATTATTATCGTCTCACATGATACTGTATTGTTATATGAGGCAGGAAATACATAAAAAATATCTCAAAGTAGTACTCTTGAATTTTAAGGCTGTTTTAGGTTTTTACATAACTTGAAGAAAAGTCGCATGTTCCCTGTGAATGACTTGGAATGTTGAAATATGGCAGAGGTACTAGACTAGGATGCGAAGTTGAACACCTTACTGCAATGTATCTCGGGCTTCCTCTAGTTGGAAAATATATGAAGAAATTGATATTGCCCGGAGAAGTTTGACAGGAGGTTGAAAAAACCAAAAACATAAAGGGCAGCCCGGTGCACTAAGTTACCGCTATGCGCGGGGTCCGAGGAAGGGGCGGACCACAGGGGTGTATTGTACGCAACATTACCCTGCATTTCTGCAAGAGGCTGTTTCTACTCCTCGAACCCGAGACCTCCTGGTCATGTGGTAGCAAGGCTCCCTTTCTCAAAAACCAAAAACATAAAAAACCAAAAAAAAAAAGTTTTGGCTGGAGGTTGACCACCCTGTCGAAAAAGGTTTTGACGGGAGGTTGACCACATGGAAGGAATAGTATTTATCATTGGACGGAAGATTGTTTGGGTGGAATTGGAGAAGTGTTTAGGTGGAAGAGTAGCACTGATAAATAGTATTGTTGACAGCATCCCAACATATTGAATATCCGTGTTTACTCTGCCAGTAAGTGTTGAAAAACAATTGAACAGAATAAGTAGCAATCTCCTATGGGAAAGGAACTCCGAATGCAGAAAGTTTAATTTAGTTTAATGGCCTGGCCTTTGGTGACTGCCTCAAAACGAGATGGTGAACTGGGAAAAATCTTAAGACTGCAGAATAGGTATATTGCTAATGAAATGGCTTTGGAGATTTACTGGTGAACATGTATAACTAAATAAGGGATGTCAAGTCCTTTGGCACACTAATCCAATCAAATTACCAAATGGTGTATCTGTATGAAACATATAAGCATATGTGTAAATTTGACGAAAGCTGATATTAGGCGATGGAGAAAAGTCAGACTATGGAAGGATACATGGGTCGATGAAACCCCATTAGAATACTCTTTGCCTGATTTATACAGTATGGCTTTACCAAAAAGCTATTGTTTTTGAATTCAGAAGACTAGTAGGTGGAGTTGAATTTTGCATGGGATTTGCAGGACCAAGTAATTGATAGAATAGCTCAACTGATTGGTTAGTTGGAAGGGATGATTGCACCTTCATCACGGTGTGGCAGATTGTGCTATAAGGCAAGTAAAGACAGAACCTTTACGGTTAAATCCTGCTACCGAGCACTGAACGGAGCTGATATGGAAGATCATTGGCCATCGACTGTGGAAGAGTAAAACACCTGCAGAAGTTGTATGATAGTTTCATCATTTAGTGCGTAAGCTCTTTTAATGACTTTTAATGAACAAACATGCCAATGGCTTTGTGATATAATCTTTCACTATAAATATATTTACTAATAACTTTATCTTGTTTAGTTTTTTTTTATTTATTTTTTATTTTCTTAAATTGGCACAAACTAGATTCTTTATCTTAGGTTCTCCTCGGTTCCCTCTAGTTACAGGGTTTGTGATCTGACAGAGTAAATTCCTCTTCCTGCCTCCAGTACTACGGCCTGTAACTGGAGGCAGGAAGAGGAATTTACAAAAATATCACTTGGATCGTCCTGTACTTCAGTTCACATTGATACCAAAATGTGGCTGGTACACAAGTAATCGCCTTGCAGCCAGTTCTTTTGTATATTCTGATAAAACTTTTCCTTCATGATGGTAAAGCTATCTTGGTTACGGTTTATCTCACCGAGCCTCCCTGGACTGAGAGTAGTTTGCATTCTCAGCAGGCTTGACGATTTACACTGTGCGAACTATCTACTTTTGTTTTCATGAACTAAACTTCTAGTCCCTAATCTATCTTGTCATTTCTTTTGGTGGTGTTTTTTTGCTAAACAGGAGTCGTCTGTTTACCCTGATAAATGATCTGCCAACTGTCTTTGAGGTCGTGACAGGGAGGAAGCCTTTGAAGGACAAACCTAGTGTTGATAGTGGAAAGAAATCAAAGAATAACACAAAGGTACTCTATTCAATCATTTATATTTGTGGATCACCCTTTTCCATGTATAACTTAGATTACGTTCTTACTTGCTTACTTGCAGAGAGAAAAACAAGTTAAAGCAAATCAAAGGCTACATGAGGAGAGTGATGATGAGGATGAAGGGAATGAAGACGAGCATGAAGAAACTCTATGTGGAAGTTGTGGAACAAATGGCAACGCAGATGAGTTCTGGATTGGCTGTGATATTTGTGAAAGGTGGTATCATGGCAAGTGCGTGAAAATAACGCCTGCAAAGGCTCAAAGTATCAAGGAATACAGATGTCCCTCTTGCAGCAATAAAAAGGCAAGACCTATGGGTTGAGTTAAAACTTTAGGAAGACTTGAGTTCATGTTGACAAAAATTGAAGATACTTAAATCTGCAGATGATCCCCCTGACCTGCACAACCCCAATTCTGCAGCCCCTTACTCTGTCTTACATATATACTTTTCTCGTTCCTTTTTCCTTTTTCAAAGTGTTTTCTGTTTCTTGTAAGTTTATAGGTGTAGCTCGTTCTCGGAAGGGATGAAATCAAGTTCCTTGTATCGGTTGGCATCTTTAGTTCCTTTTCTTACGACTGTTCAATAGAAAAATTCTGCATTCTTCCTTCTTTTAATCTTCTTTTTATTCGTTTGGGTTATATCCTGTAGGTCACTAGTATGCTCATATTAACCTAGCATATTATTTTTTCTGATGAGCAATGTGTGCAGGTTAACGCTATGGAATTATAGAACTGTTTCCCTAATATGGCGCTCTGGATTAATGTTGCTTGTTGAGAGCTTGCCATGCCAACCTCCCAAAAAGGGGAAGATATGGATTTTATAGCAGTCTTTTGAACTCATCCTCGGATCTGGAAAATTGAAGCCAGATGAAAGTTTTTGAGGGAACGGTATTGCTTATTTGCTCGACAGACATAGTTGTACGTACATGGTGCATCTAATTTTGACCATAATTCACTGATTGTAGCTATGAGGGAGCATCAAACAGTTTGTAATCGCTTGCCTTTAGCACTTCTGATCAAACTGAAAAGGCCTTTGAACTGCCTTTAACCTGCTGACAGATTCTTTTCACTGCGATATAATACTTTTGAAACTGTACTATACGTAGTGGAATAAATTTGGAAGTTAAACGACCAGAGGAAGTAGGGTAAATCAATGTGATCATGACATTTGTGGGGCTAATTAGTGGTCCGCGGAGCTGCATCCTTTCTTGGTTTATGCACTGCTCTCTTCGAGAGCCAGAATCATAAAAAGAATGAATGATTGCTAGAAGTGGAAAAACAATAGAAATTGGTTTCCTGTATTTTATCTTCGGACTTTCTAAAACCAACTAATAGCTTGTCTGGCCAAATTTCGAAAATCAGCTTATATTGAGAAGTAATTTGTTAAAAGTGTTTTTCAAAAATGTACTTCGGTGAGAAATATTTTGTGTTCGACTACTTAATTTGAAAAGCACTTTTGAGCAGCAATTAGAGTTCGGTAAGCTTTTAAAAAGTGTTTTTAAATGTATTTTTCTTAAAAATATTTTTCAAAAAAGTACTTTTGGGGAGAAACTACTTTTTTCTGCTTCTAAAAAACGGTTTTTATTTCTATGCAAAGTACTTTTTCCTTCTAAGAGCTCGACCAAACACCTTAATTTTGGGAGAAGGTACTTTTGGCCTAAAGAAAAAAAACCTTTCTTGGTCAAACATGGTGTAATCCTTTGATGCAAGTTATAGCTCTCCTATTATATTTTTTTCGAACCTTAGCTCGTACTACTTGAAGATCCTTCAGTTGTTTTTCAAACATGAATGTTTAAGTGCTACATGGGTACTTTCTGGTTTCTCGAGAGGCGCTAGTGTTGAATGCTCTCCGAATTATCAAGCCACATATGCTTTAATTTTATATACATGAAATTATACTTTATGTATTCGACATTTGATAAGATCTTTGGTCGTTTAGGCTATTGTATCAGCACTATGAATAGAAATTAATTATGCAATTGTATTTGGACATGGTACTAGTTATCCTAGAATAAAAATTTGAGCAAATTATGCAAAATAAGCATTGAGCTTAAAATAATTATCATTTTCTACATATTTGACAACTAGTTACAATATATACCTACCCAATTAAAATTAATTACCCGATCTACCAGCCCGGCTTGGCTTGGCTTGGCTTAGCTTAGCTTGACTTGATTTTGCATGGCTTGACTTGGCTTAACTTGACTTGACTTGGCTTATGTGTATTTAAAATATTTGTGGGTAGGGGCGGGTAATGTTTTTCTGCCGCATAGGTATTTGTAAAACTTTCTCCAAAAATTTTCTTGTTGAACGTCACTTATTAGACACTTACAGCCCCTGAACATAACGTGTGAGTAAAGTCTAGGGGCAACATAACAAATTTATAGCTTGTTTGGTCAAGCTTCTAAAGTCTGTTTATTTTGAAAAATATTTTTGAAAAAAATACTTTTGAATAACAGTTATTTGTGTTTGACTATTTAAATTAAAAATCATTATTCTCAATATTAAAACATCAATTTGTGCTTGGTCAAGATTCAAAAAGTACTTCAGGTGAAAAGTTACTTATTTTTTTCAAGTTCTTATGCTAAATGCCTAATCAATATTATAAAAGGCTTTTTTTGGAATTCGCTTCGTGGCTCGTTTTGGGCCGGGCACTATCAAAATGTCTTGAGGCTCATATGTGAGGCTTAATTCTGTGAGGCTTATGCCCCCACGTACCCGAGTGTGCGCCTAACAAGCCTAACGTTCAACGCTTGGGGTTTTGTCTAACGGTTCTTATGCTAATAATGAGTCGAATTCAATAATTAGCAATGTTGACGCTCAAGATTCTTTAACAAATGAATGATTAAAGTTCTATTTATCTATAGGATTATGAAGATAATGAATAAATCTGCAGTATAAACTAGTTAGGAGACTTACAGAGTTTTTCCTTAGCAGAAGCAGATCATCTGCAACAAGCTGACGATTATTAGTCGTTGAAAATACTCATGTGACGGATGGACTTCCTATTACAACAACTTAATTATGTCTCTCTAAGATACAGAGAATCGAACCCTAACCGCTATTTGTTTTCCAGGAGAAACAATAGAAAAACCTCTTTTCTATACACTCAAAATGGTGTATTTATAGGTTATAAGTAGGATTTAGGATGAGGACTTATTAATGGGCTTGTGGGGTCATCTAGTACCTTATTTTGGGTGGACACGACTCAATAATATTTTTTACAATCTCCCATTCACACATAAGGGAGTGCTCAAGCTCCAAAAAGATAAGGAAAAACGTATTCTCCTTTTGAATTCTCTTGCATCATTTCATATTAGATAAATAGGCTGTACGACTAGCATACTATAAGAGCACATTGCTATACATTTGTTAGGAATATATATCCTCTCGTTTTCATCATGAAAGTCTTCAAGTAGATCACAAAGGGTATGCCTGATGCCCTGGATCTTTTGAGTCACATTGAATCACCCCTAGATCTCATGTATCATAAATTCTTGTGTTCACAATTATGACCCGTAAGGCATAACCGGTACCACCAAACACAAACGAAATGAGATTCCATCAATGATCTTTCTCTTCTCACGAGTCTATCAACTTGATTCAATTAACTTTTCTAAGCATGCTCCGCCAATCCAAACCTCTAATGATTATTTGGTAGCATGCTAAGATAGCGAACATCAAAACAAGCTTCCAGCCATAGATAAGAGTCGTGAGGGTACTTAATTTAGGGTCTCATACAATAATTAGTCGAGATAAAACTTATGTTAACTCTTATGGTCAACATTTGCACACATGGTATGAGAAAATGTGCTACGGTATTTTCTCCTTTTCCATGGAATGTATGTCTTAATATCATAAAATAAGGCACCATATTCATCTAAATTGAGTTCCTTGATCTACCCAATAAACACAAACTCACATATGGCTTCTCAAGGTAAATTAGGTAGATAGTATTATCACCAATAAAATACTATAACAACCCTTTGTCATTACTTGTGCGGTGCTAAAGATATTTAGGTCATGCGCTCTCAAATTATCCGTATGATAATTTGCTTAAGATCTCGTCCCATCTCCTACCAACACTAAATTGATGAAGGCGGTCACCTATTGTCACGATCCAAAATCACCCCTTAAGCGTCGTGATGACACCTAGTATGTAAGACTAGGTAAGCCGATTACTTACAACAGTTAAACCAGTTAAAAATGATATTTTAAAGTAGAGTTTAATATGAAATACCGTAATAAAGGTGATACAAGCCTACGCGACGATAATCACAACAATCCTCCCAAGACTAGGTAATAGAGAGTCACGAACTCTAGCTGAATACATAGGAATATCTCAAAAACAAAAAAGATAAAATATTTTTCGGATAATAAGTTAACAGTACAATCAAAAGGAAAAGGACTCCAATGGACATCGACGACCAAGCAGCTCTACCTTGAATCCTCGCCGTCAAGAAGCTAACTTTGCCTGAGTCCAATATCCCCAATACCTGGATCTGCACAAAAACATGCAGAGGTATAATATGAGTACATCAGATTCGGTACCCAGTAAGTATCAAGACTAACCTCAGTGGAGTAGTAATGAGATACAAGTCAAGATACCTACTAGTCATAATAACATATGCAATATATATAAGTATAAAGCTACTAATGGAAGCAAGAATCAGTAAATGGCAACAAGGAATAAACATGTGATATAAACAATAAAGTAATCCGAACACCGTTAAAGTACCAGTGAGATCAATTAAGAAAAACCAATGACAATTGAATAATCAAACCGTTCTAACATAAGTTTCACCATAACATCTCTCCGAGATACCTCATCTCATAAACACAAGTCATGAGTCCCAAATCACAAGTCATATGCTCATGGCACACTGTGCCCATATTATTAATCATAACCGCACGGACAACTCACGTACTAATATCTCAATCCGCCTGACATGATCACATGCTCACAATCACAATGGAAGCAGATAATACAAGGATACATGGGCATGATTAATGAATGTCAAGTTTCATACTCCTGAACCGGTGTAAACGACATGCTACGGTGTATGCTTTACGAGTATACTATTACAGTCCAAGTCAACAAGTAATATCAAATACATCGAGTAGCTCATTGAAAACAACACAACAAGTCACGTAAGGTGCATAACACACACAAGGAAAATCATACCATCACACAAATATCATCAACATTGTGCTCCAGGCCGTCACATATCATCCGTGACATAGCCACCCTTATCTCTCCATATTAACAACATCATAATAGTCACCCTCGTCGCTCTGCCTAGATCATAAATCACAATAGCTACCTATATCACTCCGCATAATAGCCCCCCTTATTGTTCCGCTCAGACAAGGCACACAATAGCCACCCGTATCACGCCGCACATACATTATATCAATAGCCACCGTATCACTCCGCACAATCAACAACAGTGAGATGCCCCCCTAATGCTCCGCATAACAACAGTCAATCTACACAACAAATCACATATGCTAACATCACAATAACACGACATATCAACTCATAGTACAAGGGCCCATAAGCCACAACCCTTTACAAAACAACAATACCAATATCACCACAACATATAGCCTACGACTCAACGACAATATGTACAAAAATCTCAATGGCAACATAATAAAACGGGGAAAAATAACTCAACAATGAACAATATTCCATTAAACGACAAATTCAACTAAAATAGGTTAATGGATTTTAATAACTTCAACTTCAATTAACTGCTTAAGAATACACTCAATAATGAAGGTATTTCCATTGAGTGACAACTTCGAATTCTAATGTATGACATAAGCTAACAATAAAAAAGATGCCATTTACTAGAAACTACGTCTAAATGCATGAGAATAAACTGACAACAAAAAAATATTATTTAGTAACAATTTCAATTAAGAATAACCCAACAATAAAGGAGGTCACATTACAATAAAAATGGTAATGAATTCAAATAAAGCATATAAGAGTAAACTTGACAAGTAAAAGATATGACATGTGCTAACAATTTCAAATAAAGCATGTGAGAGTAAACTTGACAAGTAAAAGATATGACATGTGCTAACAATTTCAAATAAAGCATGTGAGAGTAAACTTGACAAGTAAAAGATATGACATGTGCTAACAATTTCAAATAAAGCATGTGAGAGTAAACTTGACAAGTAAAAGATATGACATGTGCTAACAATTTCAAATAAAGCATGTGAGAGTAAACTTGACAAGTAAAAGATATGACATGTGCTAACAATTTCAAATAAAGCATGTGAGAGTAAACTTGACAAGTAAAAGATATGACATGTGCTAACAATTTCAAATAAAGCATGTGAGAGTAAACTTGACAAGTAAAAGATATGACATGTGCTAACAATTTCAAATAAAGCATGTGAGAGTAAACTTGACAAGTAAAAGATATGACATGTGCTAACAATTTCAAATAAAGCATGTGAGAGTAAACTTGACAAGTAAAAGATATGACATGTGCTAACAATTTCAAATAAAGCATGTGAGAGTAAACTTGACAAGTAAAAGATATGACATGTGCTAACAATTTCAAATAAAGCATGTGAGAGTAAACTTGACAAGTAAAAGATATGACATGTGCTAACAATTTCAAATAAAGCATGTGAGAGTAAACTTGACAAGTAAAAGATATGACATGTGCTAACAATTTCAAATAAAGCATGTGAGAGTAAACTTGACAAGTAAAAGATATGACATGTGCTAACAATTTCAAATAAAGCATGTGAGAGTAAACTTGACAAGTAAAAGATATGACATGTGCTAACAATTTCAAATAAAGCATGTGAGAGTAAACTTGACAAGTAAAAGATATGACATGTGCTAACAATTTCAAATAAAGCATGTGAGAGTAAACTTGACAAGTAAAAGATATGACATGTGCTAACAATTTCAAATAAAGCATGTGAGAGTAAACTTGACAAGTAAAAGATATGACATGTGCTAACAATTTCAAATAAAGCATGTGAGAGTAAACTTGACAAGTAAAAGATATGACATGTGCTAACAATTTCAAATAAAGCATGTGAGAGTAAACTTGACAAATAAAAAAATATAACATGTGCTAACAACTTCAAATAAATACATAAAAGAAGCCTAAGAGTCTAAACCAGTCAATTTTGATATATAAGCCCGAGTACGCACTCGTCACCTCGCGTACACATCTTTCACATAATTCAAATAATACAATCAACCCAAATCCTAAGGGATAGTTTTTCCACACAAAGTTAGGCAAGATACTTACCTCAAAGAAGCTAAAGCAATATTCTAAATAGATCTCTCCGTGTGAAACAACCTCCGAATGGTTCGAATCTAGCCAAAATAACTTAATATTATAAATAAAAGTCATATGAAATAATTCCGGATAATAAATCTTCGATCTTTAATGAAAATCAAAAAGTCAACCCAAAAAGCCAACCTCGGGATCGCACCTCAGAACCCAACAAAACTGATAATATCCGAACACCCATTCCGATACGAGTCCAATTATACACAAATCATCCAATTCCGACCTCAAATTGTCTTTCAAATCAAAATTTTATGTTTTAGAAATTTTTTACAAAAATCCTCAATTTTTTCAATTCAAATCACTAATTGAATGATAAAAATAAAGATGGAATCATGAAATATAATCAAATACGGGTCAAGAACACTTACCCCAATCCAAATTATGAAAATTCCCTCCACAATTTCCCAAATCCGAGCTCTCTAACTCAAAAAGTGATAAACTAACAAAAGCTCTCGAAATAGAGTACTTATAAGTCTGCCTAGGTATTTACTCATCGCGATCTCAGAATGACCATCGCGATCGCGAAAAAAAAAATCAACAGCTGCCCAAACATTCTTTGCGAACGCATTAATCCCGTCGCGAACACGATTCACAATCCCCAGCACACTACACGAACGCGGTGTCTCTCACGCGAACGCAAATAACAAAACCCCGGATGCCCCTTCTAGCTATCCTTATATGCGATCGCGATACCTATTACGCGAACGCGAAGGCAACAATCTTCCCAGCTTCACGAACGCGGTCGCCTCTTCGCGACCGCGAAGAACAAAATGCCTGCTTCTACAGTAACTCTACGCGAACGCGATTGCTTCATCGTGACCGCGATGAAGAACACCAGATATCAGAACCAGCAGTTTAAAAACATAAGAAAATGGCCCGTAGCCTATCCGATACACAATCGAGACTCCCGGGACCCCGTCAAAACATACCAACCCCCGTCAAAACATACCAACCAATCCCATAATATAAAGCGGACCTGCTCGAGGCCTTAAATCACATCAAACAACATTAAAACTATGAATCACACATCGATTCAAGCCTAATGAACTCATGAACTTTTAACTTTTTAATATGTTGCCGAAATATATCAAACCAATTCCGAATGATCTCAAATTTTTCATGCAAGTACCAAATGACAAAACAGAGCTATACCAACTCTCAAAATCACAATCCGAACTCGATATCAACAAAGTCAACTCCTGGTCAAACCTCTCAACCTTCCAAACCTTTAACTTTCCAACTATCGCCAAAATGTATCAAATCAACCTACGGACCTCCAAATTCAAATCCAAATACGTACATACCCCTAAGTCCAAATTACCATACGAAGCTATGGAAATCATCAAAATACCATTTCGGAGTTGTCTGTACAAAAGTCAAACTCCGGTCAACTCTTACCATTTAAACTTCTAAAACATGAATCATTCTTCTAAATCAATCCCGAATCGCCCGAAAATCAAATTCAACCACACACGCAAGTCATAATACACAATACGAAGCTACTCGAGACCTTAAGCCACCGAAGAGATGCTAATTCTCAAAATGACTGGTCGGTTTGTTACATCCTCCCCCATCTTAAACAAACATTCGTCCTCGAACGTGTCAAGTATCGTTAAGAAATCATCAAATCACTCAATGAAATCACCATACACATACTCACGGGTGATTCACGTTACCTTAATCCACATACGCCCGACAATACCATCACAATAGAAGATTGTTCCTTCCACCTATACTAATAAGCCTTAGGACCAAAATGTTCAACATATGATCATTTCCCCAAAGATCCGATTCCCACATAAACACACTATATCAACCTCAACTTGCTGCAACAGCTCATGCATATACCCACAAGGTATAACCACACGATATAACACCTCATCCATATGCCCAAAGCAACAATTCTGACTATAATAACTATCTATTACCAAACCTGGTACCGATAAATAGTCTCATATTGACTAGAACCTTGTTCCATACCTTCATAACACCTCTAATGATGCAAGAAACATGAAAATCTCATAACCACTCACCCAATCAACAAGTCAAACCCTAACGCCACCTAGGCACATACCTCGCAATCTAAACCCAATAAGCACAACTCGAATATGGCTGAATATGGAAAGAGAAACACATGAGAGAACTATCGAAAAAGTCCAGTGGTACAACTCCTACGTGGTATCATACAACGAATCAATTCCACAAAGGAGAAAAAAAACATATGAACTAATCACAAGGATCTCATCCTAACATAACTCCACCGCGGTACGTAGCCCGGTCCAAACATATCAATCCATACGAAAATATGAGGATCCCATCCTCGGCTCTGAATCACAAGTAGAATACAAATCACACCTACTGAAACCTTCCACTAACTTAATTCTGCAAAATAATATCACAACACGTAATAGACTTCCCATACATGTAGAGAACCTAAATCACAAATCGTAACCAAACCATCCAGGAATCACATCAAAACCTACTGTAATAAATAACAAAAAGTTCATCATAGTCTCATAACCCTCAATAGTGAACAAACCCAAGTGATAGACTTGGGATACCACTTATAATCTCCCAACAGAGAAAAACACATAAGCAGAGTACATGAATCACGAAACAAATCCATTTATGAAGCAAGATAGGAGGACTCACACCGATAAATAGGACCAGATCAAAATATAAGTGATGCTCCTTTATGACAAACCAAAACCATACATGTAATGGTATCATCTGGTGCAGCGGCCTCAGCCCTACTAGGAGAAGCATATCAACGGGCCGGGCCTCTCCTCTAGGACACACTCTACCCGCCCGTCCTCTAACTCTAGCTGACTGTGAATTTGGAGTAGCAATTGGAATGGGGACCATAGTTTGAGTGCCCTGATGAAATCCACCTCTCCCGAGTCGGGGACAATCCCTCATGATATGCCTAGTGTCACCACACTCATAATAACCCCTCTGCGGGCATGGCTGCTGGTACGCAGTCTGTGCCAAATAACTGAAATAACCATTGTAGAAACCCCGTACAGAAGGTGCACTAAAATATGGCTTCCCCATATGAGTACCTTGAGGCCCCTGGCTAGCTGGAGCACCACGAGTAGTCTGAATTACGGACTGGACTGGCCGACTGCTTGAGCCTCCGCCATGATGGGTCATAGCTGAAGAGTAAAATTCACTGAATCCTCTTGAACCTCGAGACCTCTTGGCCTCCTTATCCTCCATCTCTTCACCCCGAATATTCTTTAACTTCCTGGAAATCTCCATAACCTATTGAAATGGAGTATCAGTCTCAACCTCCCATGCCATGCTGAATCTAAGACTATAGCTGAGCCCTTCGATAAATTTACTGACTCGATCTCTGACTGTAGCAACCAAGGTAGATTCATGACGGGATAACTCACTGAACCTGATGGCATACTCCAACACTATTATAGAGCCCTGGCGTAGTTGCTCGAACTCTGTACGCCATGCATCCCTGAGGGTCTGGGGAACAAACTCCTAAAAACATATCTTTAAAATCTGAGTCCAAGTGAGTGGTGTTACATCAGCTAGCCTACCCTCCTCATGAGCCTGCCACCACTGGTACGCTGCTCTCGACAACCGAAACATAGTAAAAGGAACTCCACTCACCTCCACAATACCCATGGTACGAAAAATATGGTGACACTTCTCTAAAAAACCCTACGCATCCTCAATATTTGTGCCACTGAAAGTAGGTGAATCATACTTCTTGAACCTCTCAAGCCTCTTCTGCTCCTCCTCTGATGCCCCTGGCCTAACCTCAGGCTGAACTGGAATAATAGGTTGTATAAGCATAACACCCGGAACCCAGTGGCGTATGCAGGATTTTTCGTAAGCGATGTCACCATTTTAAATGGTGAACGAGTACTTAAATCTATTTAAAAAGAACACGATTTGAATCATATTAATAAAACTCAACTCAAGCATATTACTACAAATTTTCTTGATAAGTTTTTTTTTTGAAATGCATTCAAAATAAACTCATTAGAATAATTATTTTTACATAAGGCATCAAATATTATATTAAACACTCATCATTCATTTAATTTCGTAAATTATTTTTAATAAATTTTATCATCGAGAATAAAGAATGGAAAGAAAAAAAATAGTCGAAGTACTTATGGAAGCAACATTGTCCTTTCATATTTAAATATATTATGTCGCTGAAGCGACCAAATATGACACTTGACTCGGCGGTTCAAGGTTTTGTTAACAACTAAAAGGTCTATAGCTCAAATCCAGATGGTGTATCTTATATGTAGAATTAAGCACAATAATTTTAAAACAAAAACTAATGTCGTGTGCCTTCGAACTTGCGACCTCATTTATAAAACTGAATCACTTGACCGCACGACATGCTTAGCTCCTTTTGTCAAGTGATGTCACTTTATTTTATTTATTCTAGTTTTCATTTTGACATTTCAATATTATATAAATATTTAGTACAATTTTCTGACAAAGCGGTGTCACGTGATACCGCTTCGCCTAAGGTAGATCCGCCCCTGCCGGAACCTGACCAATGTGAGCCCGCTGCTTTGGAGTACGGGGGGCAGGAGTTTGCGATCCTCCCCCAATCTGTGAATTAGCTGGGGCAACTAGGATCAATCCCACCTGAGCCAATGTACCAAACATGCTCAAGAACTGCGCTAAAGTCTCCTGAAGTCCGGGGGTGGCGACAGGCGCCTCAGGTGCCTGTCCTCCAATCGGAGCTACTGGTGGCTCCTCAGCTACTGCTATGACAGGTGCTCTAGCTGCACCACATGTCCTGCCTTGGCCTCTACCTCGACCCCGGCCTCTCGCGGATCTAGCAGGAGGCGTGAGTGTCTACGCAGCTGATCCGATAGTGCGTATCCTCACTATTTGTGAGAGAACAGACATACAAAGGCTCAAGCTTCGAAATCAACAAATCCGCATGACATGAATGAAAGAAATGAAAATTTTCTAATAGTTATATAGCCTGTCGAAGATAAGTACAGACGTCTCCGTACTGATCAACAAGACTCTACTAAACTTGCTCGTGACTCGTAGAACCTATAAACCTAGAGCTTTGGTACCAACTTGTCACGACCCAAAATCCAGCCTTAGGCATCGTGATGGACCCTAGTCTCTAAGACTAGGTAAGCCGATTACTTACTATAGTTAAACCAGTTAAACATGATATTTTAAAGCAGCATTTAATATGAAATACCGTAATAAAGGTGAAACAAGCCTACACATCGATAATCACAATAATTTTCCCAAGACAAGTTAATACAGAGTCATGAATTCTAGCTGAATACATAGAAATATCTCAAAAAACAAGAAGATACAATACTGTTCGGATAACGAGTTAACATTACAATCAAAAGGAAAAGGACTCCAAGGGACTGGGGCGACCAAGCAGCTCTACCTTGAATCCTCACAGTCAAGAAGCTAAATCTGCCTGAGTCCGATATCTCCAATACCTGAATTTGCACAAAATATGCAGAAGTGTAGTATGAGTACACCATATTCGGTACCCGGTAAGTATCAAAACTAACCGTGGTAGAGTAGTGACGAGGTACGAGTCAAGACACCTACTAGTCATAATAACTTGTGCTGATATATAAGTATAATGCTAATAATGGAAGCAAGAATCAGTAAATGGCAACAAGGAATAAACGTGTGATATAAACAATAAAGTGATCTGAACACCGTTAAAGTACCAGTGAGACCAATTAAGGAAAACAAATGATAACTGAATAATCAAACCGTAATAACACAAGTTTCACCACAAAATCTCTCTGAGATACCTCATCTCATAAACATAAGTCATAAGTCCAAAATCACAAGTCATATGCTCACGTCACATTGTGCCCACATTAATAATCAAAATCGCACGGACAACTCACATACCAATATCTCAATCCGCTCGGCACGGTCAGAGGCTCACAATCATAATGGAAACAAATAATATAAGGATACATGGGCATGATAAATGAATGTTAAGTTTCATACTCCTGAACCGGTATAAACGGCATGCTACGGTATATGCTTGTGCGAGTGTACTATTACAGTCCAAGTCAACAAGTAATATCAAAGACATCGAGTAACTCATTGGAAACAACACAACAAGTCATGTAAGGTGCATAACATACACAAGAAAAATCACACCATCACACGAGTATCATCAACATTATGCCACAGGCCGTCACATATCATCCCTGACATAGTCACCCTTATCTCTCCATATTAACAACATCATAATAGTCACCCTCATCGCTCTGCCCAGACCATAAATCACAATAGTCACCTGTATCACTCCGCATAATAGCCACCCTTATCGCTCCGCCCAGACAATGCACACAATAGCCACCCGTATTACTCCGCCCAGATATTATATCAACAACCACCCGTATCAATCCGTACAATCAACAATAGTGAGATGCTACTCTTATGCTCCGCATAACAACAATCAATCCACCCAATAAATCATGTGTGCTAACATCACAACAACATGACATATCAACTCGTAACACAAGTGCCCATAGGCCACAACCCTTTTCAAAACAATAATACTATTATCACCACAACACATAGCCCGCGGCTCAAAAATCTCAATGGCAACATAATGAAACGGGGAAAAATAACTCAATAGTGAACAATACTCCATTATACGGCAACTTCAGCTAAAACAGGTTAATGGCTTCAATAACTTCAACTTCAATTAACTGCATAAGAATACACTCAATAATGAAGGTATTTCCATGGAATGACAACTTCGAATTCTAATATATGACATAAGCTAACAATGAAAGAGATGACATGAACTAGAAACTACGTCTAAATGCATGAGAATAACTCGAAAACAAAAGAATATCACGTAACAACAATTTCAATTAAGAATGACTCAACAATAAAAGAGGTCACATTACAATAAAAAAGGTAACAACTTCAAATAAAGCATATAAGAGTAAACGTGACAAGTAAAAGATATGACATATGCTAACAACTTCAAATAAAGCATGTGAGAGTAAACTTGACAAGTAAAAGATATAACATGTGCTAACAACTTCAAATAAATACATGAAAGAAGCCTAAGAGTCTAAATCGGTCAATTTTCACATATAAGCCCGCATACGCACTCGTCACCTCGCGTACACGTCTTTCACATAATTCAAATAGTACAATCAACCCAAATCCTAAGGGGTAATTCCCCCACACAAAGTTAGGCGAGATACTTACCTCAAAGAAGCTAAAACAATTCTCTAAATAGAACTCTCCATGTGAAACAACCTCCGGACGGCTCGAATGTAGCCAAAATAACTTAATATCATAAATAAAAGCCATAGGAAATAATTCCTGATAATAAATCTTCGATCTTTAATGAAAACTAAAGAGTCAACCCCGGCCCTACACCTCGGAACCCGACAAAACTCATAAAATTCGAACACCCATTCCGATACGAGTCCAACCATACCAAAATCATCAAATTTCTCTCAAATCGGCTTTCAAATTATCATTTTATGTTTTAAAACTTTTTACAAAAATCCCAAATTTTTCCAATTCAAATCACTAATTAAATGCTAAAAATAAAGATGGAATCATGAAATATAATCGAATCCGGATCAAGAACACTTGCCCCAATCCAAATTGTAAAACCTCCCTCCAAAATCGCCCAAATCCGAGCTCTTTAACTCAAAAAGTGTTAAAATAACAACAGCCCTCGAAATAGAGTGCTTATAAGTTTGTCCAAGTATTTACTCATCGCAATCGCGGAATGGCCTTCGCAATCGCGAAGACAAAAATCAACAGCTGCCCAAACAGTCTTCGCGAACGTGTTAATCTCGTCGCGAACGCGATTCATAAGCCCCCGCATACTACGCGAACTCAAATAACAAAACCCCTTATGCCCCTTCCAGCTATCCTTATACGCGATCGCGATACCTATTACGCGAACGCGAAACAATCGTCCCAGCTTAGCGAACGCGGTCGTCTCTTCGTGACCGCGAAGAACAAAATGCCTGCTTCCAAAGTAACTCTATGCGAACGCGATTGATTCATCGCGACCGCGATGAAGAACACCAGATATCAGAATCAGTAGTTCAAAATCCTAAGAAAATGGCTCGTAGCCCATCTGAAACACATCCGAGGCCCCCGGGACCCCGTCCAAATATACCAACCAATCCCATAGCATAACGCTAGACATGCTCGAGGCCTCAAATCATATCAAACAACATCAAAACTACAGATCCCACATCGATTCTAGCATATGAACTAATTAACTCCGAACTTCTTAAACTAATGCCGAAACATATCGAATGATCTCAAATTTTGTATGCAAGTCCCAAATGAAACAACGGAACTATACCAACTCCCAAAATCACAATCCGAACCCGATATCGGTAAGGTGAGCTCCCGGTCAAACTTCTCAACCATCCAAACCTTCAACTTTTCAACTTTCGCCAAAATGCATCAAATCAACCTACGAACCTCCAAATTCAAATCCAAATACGTACATACCCCTAAGTCCAAATTACCATACGAAGCTATGGAAATCATCAAAATACTATTTCAGAGCCGTCTATATAAAAGTCAAACTCCGGTCAACTCTTACCATTTAAACTTCTAAAACATGAAACATTCTTCCAAATCAATCTCGAATCGCCCGAAAATCAAATTCGACCACACACGCAAGTCATAATACACAATACGAAGCTACTCGAAACCTTAAGCACCGAACGAGATGTTAATTGTCAAAACGACCGGTCGGGTCGTTACACCTATGTGAGAAGACTGACTTTTAACTACCCGGCATACCTTTCAATAATATCAAACGAATGCACCAGAAACATTCCACATATGAATGTACAATAAACATTCAAATAATAATTGTATGTAAATTTAAATTATTTTGATTTTCAAAAAAAACATGAACGTTGGGAAAAATAAATCAAAACCCAATGATCTATATTAAATCTCACACGATCCTTGATATCTTGCATGAACAAAAAACATATATCTCTAGGAATCAGCTAAGTCAATGGATCTGTAACCATTTAAGCAGATATACTTTATGTTCACTTCGTTGCGTGTAATCATGTCTTTTATAAAATTGACTTTAATATCATTGTGTTTGGCTTTAAAATAATATTTAAGGTCCTTGGTGCTTAAAATAGTAGCTACATATTCATAAGAAGGCCAAACAAAAACCCACAAAGATAGATATTTTTTACTTTTTACAGGGTAGTCTCGTGTTCAGGGGAAAAACAATCCAATGGAGAACAAATTAATGGTGAACTCTGAATAAGAATACACTAATTGCTGGTATTTGTCTTGGTGCCAAGAGAAAAGATACGGAAAAAAATTTAGAAAACTGAACCATTATAGATGAAGATGGAAAATTGAGGCCATTTGTGTTTCCCGCCAAAGAGCTATAGAGAAGGAAATGAAGAGTAAAACTGGTAGATTTTGTTGAATGGACGAAAATATCCTCAAGTTTAATGTGGTGGCAACAACTAATGTGGATATATTGGTGAATTCAAAGATGTATACAATACTAACATACTACAACTATGTAGAATGTTAGCAAGACCCTATATATATATATGTCTCTCAAAATTCTCAGACTTTTATTATCTTACATTTAAAAGTAATTTTCTGTTTACTCATGAATGAGTAATATTTCAAATTATGGTACTAATAAAAATTATTGACACTACAAAAAAAACAATGTTTAGACAACGGATGTATTCCGTCGCTAAACATGTTATTTCCGTCGCTAAAACAGTTTAGCGATGGATTTAAGTTGGTCTCTAAAATGCTCGTAGATAAGCTCATAGCGACGAAAAACACAAAACCGTCGCAGATCTAGCAACGGATTAGCGATGCACTATATCTGTAGCAAAGTTTAGCAACCGAAAAAACTGTCGCTATTTTGGTTGGTTTCGTCACTATTTTGACTAATTTTGTCGCTATAATTCATAACAAAATTCGTCGTTTGTTCTTATTAGCAACGAAAGAATCCGTGGCTAGTTCTTCCTGCTTTTAGCAATCTTTTGTCGCCAATCCGTCACAAGATTTAATTTAATGAATTAATTTTAGCTACGAAAAATATCTGTCGCTAATTGTTTTTTTAATTAATTATTTATTTATTATTTTAAATGTACACTGTTCAAGCATATTACATAAATGCGATTAAATACACTTAATTAAAAGTGACTGATATTAATATAAATTACATTAAACAAGGTCCATAATATATAGCATAATGCATATAACTGTATCGTTAAGTACAAAATATCCACAAGCACCAACAATAAATTCTAAACAAAATATGCTAACTATGCGAGGCTGGAGAGTCACGGTCATCATCAGAACCCAATGCATGAACCTCATCAATATTAACAGCGGTAGAAGAGGTAGGAACTGTAAGTGCCACATCTGATGGGTGGTTGGTAAGATCAATATTTGGTTGATGTGAGGGTAAAGAAACTAATTCGCGTACCTTCTCAACGATTACAGGAACTATATGATATGTCAGTACATGAATCAATCGTGTCAGTAACTCATCCAGATTCCCTATCGGTGTTGATTGAGAATTTGAAGGTGTTGCTGAGGATGTTCCATCAGATCCAAAAGAGTCACGAAGATTCGGCCCGTAGTAGCATTTTGCTTGAGATCCAAGACCATATACTCTTCTTTTCTTTTCTCCTCCTATAGCTTCATAATATGCTTTACACTGATCAATATCAGATTGACTCTGTGTTTGTTCCTGTAATATTTCCTGATATTTTTCCTGTAGAAGAGTTAATAATTAGTAAAATTAAAACATTAAAGAATATTGAGTATTTAATTTACAAAATGAAAAAAGATATAAAAGTAAAGTCAATAAAATTATTTAAAAAGTTGACTTACATGTACGATTCGGGATTTCTCAGCAACAAATAATTTTCCATCATTACCATGTGTATGGACGTGCAAATGTATCTCACTTGGTATTGGATCTCGACCCTTTTTAACAGCCTTTGCAAAATATATTCAATTCAAAAGATTGGCAAAAAGACGTCTGTATAAAAAAGAGATTGAAAAATAACATAGAGAAAAGGAAGCAACTTAAGTAGAACATAGAAACTAAAAACTAAACAAGTTTCCACCTTCAAAATCTTATTAGTTTAAGGAGATAACCAAATGAATCTTGATTATTGAATTCACTGGAACTTTTCTCCACTCCACTTAATCTATAAATCTTGGATTGATAGGGCAAAATTTACAAATTTATCAAGTGCGCTTAGGGATGTTTCTTTCCAGCACACAACAGAGCACCTGGAAAGAATATTTTAATTTGTTTCTTGAACTTCCATATAAATTAAAGACTCTCCAAACCTCATTAGTCATATAGCTAGCTTTTGATTCCAGGGAAGTCTCCAAACTGGTTTTGAAGCTCCCAATCTCAACTCCCACCTCTGAAATCAACTCCAGTGTGGACAAAGTATTTAGAGCAAGAAAACTTAAAAGATATAAGAGTTTTTTTCTTTCTACTAGCTTATGATAATAACAACAAATTGATAAAGATAGTAGGGAGAGAAGCTAAAGGTTCTTATTGGCTTAGTTAGATCCAAGAGCAATAAGGTGCCTTATGTTAAAGCGCTTCTCAACTTTCTAAAGTAGTATTCTAACTTGTCAAACACGATACTATTGTCAGGACCCAAAATTCGACTAGTCGTGATAGTACCTAACCCAACCCGCTAGGTAAACCAATTAACAACAATCTAATTCTAATAAAATTTAATAAGACAAATAAGAAAAGAAAATATCTGAACCTTATATATTTTTCAAGGACTGGTAGTACAAATCATAAGCTTCTAAGATTAGAATTTAGAATACTGGAGTGAAATAAAAATACATCATCTATCCGAATATTACATAAAATAATCTTTTATAAGTCTAGAGCTACCATGAACAAGAGGCAGCTATAACCGGAACGCAGGTACATATTCAATCCAGCTCTCGTCGATCACAACAACGTTAGCAGCCAACATCTACACATAAGGTGCAGAAGTGTAGTATGAGTATAACCGACCCCATGTACTCAATAAGTAACAAACCTAACCTTAGGTTGAAAGTAGTGACGAGCTGAAACTTAGGCCGGAGTCCAACACCAATAGCCAACATCAGTTAATAACAACATAATGAAAGTAATAAAATAAATAACTCAGAGATAAAGTGCTCAGGTCATTCACAGTTCCAGAAAAATAGGCCTGCCTTTCAAGTATATCAATGAGAATCCAAATCTTTTACCGCAATTGCCAAAAATATGAGTAAGTTTGAAAACTGTAATTTTTCCCAAAACTTTCAACAGGTAAATGTTTTAGTTTCAAATGGCATGAGGAAAATACATCTCTATACCTATACGTCAATATGTGTGAGAAGTCATGAATGACGTGATACCGTACAACATGAGAAAAATGCATCTTTATGCATGTATGTCAAGTGTGCATGTCAAATGCATGTATCTCAGAGATGAACTCATGTACTCACACTCTCAGAGTACTCAATCTTATCGTCTCACACTTTTCGCTCATCATGCTCAATCACTCAACACGCTCAGTCACTCAGTACTGTATATGGCCAATACAGCTCAGGGAAGATCCATCCTATATATATATATATACACACACACATACACACACACATACACACACACACACTGAGTGTATAGTATATAAGCTATATAAGATGTATATATAGTATAGTATAGTATATATATAAAAGCTATATTCGATAAGCTATATATACATCTTATATAAACTATATAAGATGTATGTATATATATATATATATATATATATATATC
>AWOL01S0049525.1:3807-21376 GCA_000715115.1 Nicotiana otophora | reverse complement strand
TTTCCGGCCCCGAGTATCGATCCCGACCGAAGGCGGAAGATAGTGCTCTCCGTTCCTGCGGATACCCGAATTTGNATCGAAACCTTATCATCTCGATCAGTCCGTACGACTGACTCAAATCGATTTTGACTGTATACAGATAGTCCCCTCATTTCTCGGAGAAGGATGTGGCGAGAAACGATATGATTTTCCAACAGCTCGATCAGATATGCACTGACGTTGTAATCGATCCATAAACTGGTGGACCAATTTCCGGCCCCGAGTATCGATCCCGACCGAAGGCGGAAGATAGTGCTCTCCGTTCCTGCGGATACCCGAATTTGTTTTTCCCCTGTGGGGATTGCCAGTTACCTTCGGTCCTTGGTGACCGAAGAAGATCAATCAGTGATGAATGCGGTGGGGCCCGCCTGCCTCTTCAACGAGGACCAACATGCTTTGAATCGGGTAACTCTGATGGAGTTTTCGCCGCTTCTTTTACACAGAGTTGCAGGTAATTCTAATGTTTCTCCTTTTGTTTGTAGGCTACGGTGTTGCATCATGAGGCTTTTCTTCAAATCAGGGAGGAGCATGACGCTGAGGTTCAGAGCCTCTCTAAGAAGAGTGACTCGTACAAGCTTCTTAGTGAAAAACTTCGAGCAGATTTGACAGCGACTCGGGAAGAGCATGAGGAGATGGCTGAGCAGGTATTCCGAATGTTCCATGATAATGAAGATGAAAAAGAGATAACCACTAACGATCTGATTCTGCAGGTTCGACAGAGGATTGAGCAGATTGGACGGCTTAACTCACAGGTAGATGCACTACTAGCTGAGGTAGAAGAATTTTAAAAAGTGTATGGATAACCCTGCCTCGAAAAAGGAAGCCATCGAAGCTCAGTTGGAGCTGTTAGATGCCCAACTTCGATCTGCGAAAGAAAATGCTTTGGGGCTAATCAAAACGATGAAAGAGCTTCAACATCGGTTGGATTTGGCCAGTTAAGATACAGCATATTTGGCCAAATAACTCTAAGTGGCCAGATCTGAAGTGGTCGAGGCCAACAAAAGAGCCGATGCCAAAGTAGCTCAGTTCAGGAACGATGTCGAAGTTAATCAAGCCAAAGCTGCGAGCATGGTCGAACATGCAAAGTGGAAGGCTTGGAGAGAGGCTCTCGATGAGGTCAGAGCTCAGGTCTTCGATGTTGGGGCTGAGATTGAAGTCGCTAGGGCGGAGGAGAACAAAACTCGGAGGTTGGCATTTCCTGAGGAGGACTCCGATGACTCGGGGGAGTCTGAAGACGAGGACGATGCCGAGAATACAGCCTCCGATGAAGATTGAGTCATTTAGGGCCTTAGGTCGATCGCTGCGTTCTTTTGATACCGCTTTCGGTTTTTGTATAAAGAACTTCCTTCTGGAAGAGTAGCCGCCTCTGAACAAAAAAATTGTAAATATAAATCTTTCTTCTTTTTGAAGAAAAATAGCCTTTCAAACTAAATAGATAGTTTGAATTTAAATCTATGTTGCCTTCGGGCCTTGTGGGTAGTCTTCTTTGCTTTATCGGGCTCCAACATCCTTCAGCTTAAAAAGTCAAGTGTTCGTTTTAATTCGAAGAAATGAGTAGTTTTGCTCGAAATCAAAATAAAAGTAGCCGGCAGGCTTAGTAATAGAGTGAATGATTCGAACTCGATGAAATGCAGCCCGTAGGCGTAATGGTCGAAGTAGCCTGTAGGCTTAGTGGTCGAGTGAGTGCTTGCTCGAACTCAAAATAAAAGTGGCCCGTCAGCTTTAGTAGTCAAGTGAATGATTTGAACTCGAAATAAAGTAGCACGTAGGCATAATGACCGAGTGAGTGCTTGCTCGGACTCGAAATAAAAGTATCTCGTAGGCTTTAGTAGTCGAGTGAATAATTCAAACTCGAAACAATGTAGCCCGTAGGCGTAATGATCGAGTGAGTGCTTGCTCAAACTCGAAATAAAAGTATCCCGTAGGCTTTAATAGTCGAGTGAATGATTCGAACTCGAAATAAAGTAGCCCGTAGGCGTAATGATCGAGTGAGTGCTTGCTAGAACTCGAAATAAAAGTAGCCCGTAAGCGTAATGATCAAAGTAGCCCGTAGGCTTAGTAGTCGAGTGAATGATTCGAACTCGAAATAATGTAGCCCGTAGGCGTAATGACCGAATGAGTGCTTGCTCGAACTCGAAATAAAAGTAGCACGTAGGCTTTAGTAGTCAAGTGAATGATTCGAACTCGAAATAAAGTAGCCCGTATGCGTAATGATCGAGTGAGTGGTTGCTCGAACTCGAAATAAAAGTAGCCCGTAGGCGTAATGATCAAAGTAGCCCGTAGGCTTAGTAGTCGAGTGAATGATTCAAACTCGAAATAATGTAGCACATAGGCGTAATGACCGAGTGAGTGTTTGCTCGAACTCGAAATAAAGGTAGCCCGTAGGCTTTAGTAGTCGAGTGAATGATTCGAACTCGAAATAAAGTAGCCCGTAGGCGTAATGATCGAGTGAGTGCTTGCTCAAAAACGTAGCTCGTAGGCATAATGATCAAAGTAGCCCGTAGGCTTAGTAGTCGAGTGAATGATTCGAACTCGAAATAATGTAGCCCGTAGGCGTAATGACCGGGTGAGCGCTTGCTCGAACTCGATCCTGTTTGCATAATAAATCTTGAACATAGAATATCGGTAAAGAAGAGGGCTTTCTTTGCAAATCATTATACATGGGTTCATGTTTTGCGTCAGGGCTCGGGCCAACTACATAAGCATGGTTCGTTTTGACCATTTGGCTCTTACAACGTTTCCTGTTGAGATACTGTTTGTCATGAAATAACGAAGTAACTTCATTTGCACCGAACTTGATAATCATCACAGATGCATTCAATGATAAAACCCCCTAGTATACGAGGTTGATTTTAAAGAGGCCTCGGATACTCAACAGTAGTATCCGTTTCGTTATATGGCTGGTATCGATCTCTGGTCGACTTTTGCTTTTTTGTAACGGACCTAGAAATCAACTGGTCATCTACGACTCTTATTTTGGATTGATATGTCCAAGTAATAGCTAGGTACTCGATCAGATTTTGCTTCAGCCGCCGTGAAGCCATCGAGCTACGCTAGTTTAGACCTTGAGTGAAAGCTTGAACAGCCCAATCGTCTGTGACTGGTGGCAGATCCATTCGTTCCATTTGAAAATGAGCTATGAACTCCCTTAGCATCTCGTTATCCTTTTGTATTACCTTGAACAGGTCCGACTTTCTGGTTTCAACCTTTATGGCTCCAGCATGTGCTTTTACGAAGCAATCTGCAAGCATAGAAAAAGAATCAATAGAGTTAGATGGTAAATTATGATACCATACCATTGCCCCCTTTAACAGGGTTTCACCGAATGTTTCCAATAATAAGGATTCGATCTCATCATCTTCCAAATCATTGCCCTTGATGCCACACGTGTAAGAGGTGATGTGCTCGTTGGGGTCGGTCGTTCCGTTATATTTGGGTATTTCGGGCATACAGATTTTTTTGGGGATTGGTTTTGGGGCTGCACTCAAGGGAAAAGGCTTTTGAATGAATTTTTTCGAATCTAGCTCTTTTATCATTGGTGGAGCTCCCGAGATCTGATCGACTCTGGAATTATATGTTTCTACTTTTTTATCGATGGCTTCGACTCATTTTGTGAGTTTCTCGAGCAATTTAGTAATTTCAGGAGTAGTCCCCGATTCTGCCACATTTGATTTCACTATGGCTGGTTCCATTCTGTGGGTGATTTCTCGAAGCGGATTGGGGCTCCCGCCTGCTTCGTTCCTGAGTTTGGTTCTGCAACTGAGCTTTCGCTAATTGCTGGGCTTGTAACATCTCGAAGATCATCCGTAAACTGACTCTGATCTCCTCTACGTTATGGGTGTCTCGAGCTATGGATCGAGTACCGTCCTGAATGCTTTTTCCGGTTCGGAACGTTGGTTCGCCTTAAGAGCCACTTATGAATTGACATCTAGCGGTACTTCGATTCGAGCTTCGGTGACATCGTTAATTCGCCTTCCGGCCCTGGGTGTCAAGTCGTGGGTTTCATCGTGAAGGTCGGCTTCGTGGTCGATAGGTATAGCCATCAATCGAAGGTTTGCCATTGTTGATCTGAAGTTGTAAATTGGTTTGTATTGCAGATTTGTATCAAACAACTACTATTACCCTTAGCCCCACGGTGGGTGCCAAACTGTTTACCCGAAAAATCGAATAATGTTAGATTTGTGCATGGTTCTAAGGATATGCGATACAATTTGATATAAATCGTGTAGAGAAATAGAAATATGTGTGTTCTTGACTATGAGAATGAAAATAGTGAGCAAAAAGAATGAATAAGATAAAGTTAAACAAGCACAAGGGGATATCTTTCAATATGAGAAGTTATCTTTTGTTACCGTGTCGCCTGCTTGCTTACAATCCATGTCCCTCTTATAGTAAAGGGATCATACTTTGTATATAATAAATATTACGTAGTGGAGAGCCCATGATGTATTGTCTTTTTCTCGATTTCCGCCAAGATTCTCTCTTATAGTGCGGTTGTAACGGCCCTAGGCTCGAGCTTGGTGTTGGATCGAGCCCTCGGCCTTGGTCCGAGCTCGATTCTGACTTTGGGTCTCGGTATTCAGGGTGAATGCTGGTCGGTCCATGCATCTTCGATAATCTCTGCTTTGCCTTGTAGTTCAATTTGGATATGGGCTCGATAATGATATCGAGCTTGTCATTGATCGATCTTAGAGCTCGAAGCTCGCCGCCCTTAATTCGGACCTTGGCCGAGCTTGTCATGCAGATATCCTTTGATCGAAACCTTATCATCTCGATCGTACGACTGACTCAAATCGGTTTTGACCGTATACACCTCCACTTTTGATGGCCGTAATTATGGTGATTGGAGGAGGTCTCTTCTCATTACCCTCTCAGCTGAAAATAAGCTGGGCTTCATTGATGGCAGTTGCATGTCTCCTCCTCCTCCTCCTGATTCTCCTTCCTTCAAACTATGGGCTAGATCTCATGATATGGTTACCTCCTGGCTTCTGAATTCCCTCTCCAAGGAAATTGCTTCCAGTGTTATTTAGTCCAAATTTGCCCAGGATATTTGGATTGACCTTGAGGATAGGTTTGGCCAAACCAATAGTGCCAAACTGTATCACCTGCAGAAAGGTATTAGTGACTTAACTCAGGGCTCTAGTGATGTTGCTCGATATTTCACTAATCTGAAGTTGCTATGGGATGAGCTTGATTCTCTTCATTCTTCGGTTACTTGTTCTTGCAATTGCATTTGTGGGGGAAGGTTAAACCGGTGTAATCTCTTCAAGATGAGAGGCTAATTCAATTATTTTCCTTCTTTGTTCCTCTCAGAAAGTTCTGGTAGCTGTCCCAATTGTTTATATTTTCTCTTTTTCGAAAAAAAAGATTCTATATTCACAACAACATTCATGCACAGCTCGAACAACCAACCATGTGTCATCTTCTGAGCAATACTAAATTAAAAATGTCAGTGACCCCTGCACTTCCATTTCCAGCCATTTCAATCCCCAGAAACATAAAATTCCGTCACCTAAAAACCCAAACACTCTTCGTAATAAGATCCTCGTCTTCTCACCCGCCGTCAATGAACACTCCACAACCGAAAAAGGTGGCGGTCTATGGCGGTGGAGTCATCGGAGTTTGCACTGCCTACTTCCTATCAAAAAAAGGCGTCGCAGTTACCCTAATCGAGCAATCCTCTGTCGCCTGCACCGCCTCTGGCTTCCTAGCCCTAGATTGGTGCGACGGTGGTCCCCTCGCGCCACTCGCACGGGCCAGCTTCAATCTTCATCGCTCGCTCGCTGAAGAGCTTTATGGGCCCAACTCCTACGGCTATCGTCCACTCACTACCCTTAGTGTCTCCGTCACCGAATCATCATCTTCTTCTTTTTCGTCGAATCGAACTAGGCCGCTTCCTTCTTGGGTTAACGGCCCAGCTAAAAGCCTAAGAACTATTGGATTAACTAATAGCACGGCCCAAGTCCATCCACAATACTTTACTAAAAAATTATTATCCAAAGCAGTAGAGGAATATGGGGTTGAGCTGGTAATTGGTAGAGCAGAGAGAGTTGAAATGGTGGAGGGGAAAACGAAGGGAATTGTATTGGAAGATGGGAGAGAGATTTTGGCAGATGCAGTTGTGTTGGCACTTGGGCCTTGGACCAAGAGATTCTCTCTTTTGGGTTCACTTTTCGGGATTTATGGAATCAAAGCCCATAGTATAGTGCTGGAACCTAAAGAGACGAATAGGATCATGCCACATGCCTTGTTGCTTACTTATTATCCGGCCCATGGTGGGAAGCCCATGGACCCGGAAGTTTATCCTCGTCCAACAGGTACTTCAGTTTTTACAGTTTGAACAATTATCATATTCAAGTACTAGATATATATAACATGAGCCTGTTGTGTGTTATAAATTATTTGTAATAGACTACATAAGAAGAGTAATTTTTGTTTTAAAATGTTTAAAAATTGTTGATTCCCCTTGATAGTTAAGTGTCTGTGCTCTCTGTGCAAATTTGCTTTTTCTCAACCATTTTGCTAGAATTCCAGGCTCCCTGTCTCCAATGTCACATTGTTATGTAAAGAAGTGTAGTATAGGCTTCCGTCTGTATGCTCGTGTAATAGATAAGGTTAGAGTACCAAAAAGTAAGGTAAATTAACTTTTCTGGTGATTAGAGATAACGATGAGCTAATTCCTTGATATGTATATAATTGCGTGTAGCTTTCTCTAGATAGTCGCATGCTATATATTACCTATGTACTCCTTGCCGTATACAGTAAGATTTTATTGGTCCAATGTTTTTCCCTTTTCTTGGCTGGATCATTTTTTTCCAGAAATGTACCTCATATTACCGTTGAAACTATTCCATAGTTCTGGTTTCAGTGAACATAGCTGAGAAGCATGAAACAAATCTCCCGTTTATCTTTATTCCTTTCTGTATTATACACTAAAATGAGGATTTTATAGAATTGCTTGTTGAGAACTTTAGTGGTATACTTTTATGTCTTTCAGGGGAAGTTTATATATGTGGAATGTCAGCTCGAGAAGAGGTTCCAGATGATCCAGAGCAGGTAATACCAGCTCCAGAATCAATAAACGCGCTTAAGAGAGTGGCTGCTAGTGTATCAAGCCATTTAGTGGAGGGGGAAGCAGCTGTGACGGTTGAACAGGCGTGTATCCTACCTTGCTCTGAAGATGATGTGCCAATTATTGGGGAAGTTCCTTGTACAAAGAGCTGTTACGTGGCAACCGGACATAGTTGTTGGGGAATTCTTAATGGTCCGGCCACAGGTGCTGCTATGGCCGAACTCGTTCTGGATGGACAAGCTAGCATAGATCATCTTAGCCAATTTACCCTCGCAAGCTTTGCTAGTGTTCTGAACAAATAAGATGATTTTATACAAATCTTCTGAGGCAAGACGGCTTCATATACTCATCACCACAAAAGGCAAAAGGGTAATTGTTGAAATGAAGAACTTGTAGGCTGTTGTTTTAGCTCTAAATATAGCATAGATATGTAGAGAAACAACTGGCCACAATACATTTTTCATTATCAGCACACAAGAAATAAACGGTCTAGACAAAATCAATATGTACTGTTGTCGAGGAGAGTACTCAATCAGTTGGATATACTCCCTCAGTCTCAAATTATCTGTCATAATTTATTTGTACACGTCTCTTAAGAAAAATTAATTAGATTGAGATTTTAACTACTTTACCCTTATTCATGTCTTAATATTCAATCTTTCTTCATTGGTATTTGAGCAAAGTTATCCACAATTGAGGTGTTGGTAGTTTTCAAGGATAATTATTACTAAGGGTAAAAAAAATAATCAATTTGGTCTTGAACTTCTAAAATGACAAATAATTTGAAATAACTATTTTTAGTAACCACGACTGATATTATATGATGGAGGGAGTAGTCATTAAGAAAAATGTTATCTTGTAAGGTAGCATCTACACAGGTAAGGGGATCCAAAAAAATAACTTAAAGCACGTTGGCATTTAATTTTAACCATAAAGAGGGAACCCCGGTAAAAATAAAATATATATATATAAACCCTGCCAGCCAGAAAGTCCTTAAGAACGACAAAGCCAACTAAAAGGCTACTCCAAAGAGTGCTTGGGATTCAAACCTGTATTCTAAAGCAATTTTTTCAGCTGCTTTTCCGCTACACTAGCAGTTTTTCTTTACTCTATTTGAACATTATAATTTTTCGAAAGGGATTAATTGAACTCCTTTTGACAATGTCTGAGCAGTGTTACTTTTCTTATCCACGTTCACTTGTAATTTCACCAGATATTGGGAAATCTTGAGTACCCCCTCCACTAATAGTGGGCTTTTGTGTCTTTTGCTGGTAAATATTTTGCTAAATCTGATATGCCCATTACTGATTGTCTAGTCTTTACACCTTTTTCCTGGCAATTAATTTGAATTAGTCGAGAGGGTAGAATAATATACTCTATATTGTTTCTTGAGTTTGATCGAGCTTGGATGTTATGAACAATAATTTCTGATGCTGCACTAGTAATATAGTGCAAATTGAACGTAAGTGTGGTCTAGTAATTTATGAAGCGGGATGATAACTATGAGAAATTAGGGGTTGTTTTAGTAGAGACAAAGAACACTTCAGTGATTCCGTTCCTATTTGCCTAATTTTCTTTCTATCGGCCCAAATCTTGATAAGCATAGTTTATCCGTGAGAGTGAAGTTTTCCCATAAAAAGAAAAAAACGAATTTGCACAAGAGAGTTGTTTTTGGATCAACCGAAAGCCTAAAAAGAGTTTTATAAGGTTAAAAGGTTCGTTGGGGGCCTTAGGCTATGTTATAATAGCTCGAAACACTTGTCCTGGATCGATTTCCAGATTATAATTATTGTAGTAAATAACTAAAGAAAACATATAGGCAGGAGATAGAAAAATAGAAAAAATGAAATTCAACAAGGACTCTGACCCAAAGGCAATGTCATTCCTGTGGATAATGAGTTCTGTTTCTCTTATACTGAGGTTCCGGTGAGAATGAACTGATGATACCACTGTCCGTGAATCACTACAGCTATTTCTAACTTATAACGATCCGACCGTTCATTTGAGAATTTGCGTCCCGTTCGGCGGCTCAAGGTCTCGAGAAGCTTCGTATTATATGTTATGACTTGTGTGTGTGGTCAAGTTCGGTTTTCGGATGATTCGAGATCTATATGGACGAAGAATTCCTGTTTTAGAAGCTTAAGCGGTAAGAGTTGACCGGAGTTTTGACTTTTGTGTAGACAACTCTGAAATGGCATTTTGATGGTTCCAATAGTTTCGTATGGTGATTTTGGACTTAGGCGTGCGTCCGGATTTGGATTTGGAGGTCCGTAAGATAATTTGAAGCATTTCGGCGAAAATTGGAAAGTTAAAATTTTGGAAGCTTGAGAGGTTTGACTGGGAGTTGACTTCGTTGATATCAGGCTCGGACTTGCGATTCCGAGAGTTGGATTAGCTCCGTTATATCATTTGGGACTTGCATGCAAAATTAGGTCGTAGGTGCGATCAGGCCTGGGCAGACTCTATATTGTTGAGGGTTTTTGAGGATTTATTCATTTTTGGAGTTGTAGACCTCGGCTTTGGGAGATATTTCATGGATATTTCAAGCAATTCATTGGGGTAAGTGTTCTTTACCCGAATCTTATTATATTTCATGAATTCATTTTTATCGTTATCATTTAATTAGTGAATTAAGTTGAAAATTTGGGGAATATTTGTAAATATTTTCCAAAATATAAAATGAGGATTTGAAGGGCGATTCGATATCGGAAATTGATAATTTTAATATGATTGAACTCGTCTCGGAATGGGTGTTCGGGTTTTGTGAATTTTATCAGGTTCCGAGATGCGAACCCAGGGGTTGACGTTTGGATTGACTTTTTAGTTTTTGTTAAAGATTGAAACTTTATTATCCGGAATTGTTTCCTATGAGTTTTATTTATGATTTGAAGCTATTTTGGCTAGATTTGAGCCGTTCGGAGGTTGTTTCACTCGAGAAGGTCATTTCAGAGTAACGGTCTAACTTTTTTGAGGTAAGTATCTTGCCTAACTTTGTGGGGGGAACTACCCCTTAGGATTTAAGTCATTTGTGCTAATTGTGTCATGTGAAGCATGTACGCGAGGTAACGAGTACGTACTCGGGCTTATTTGTAAAAAATTGACTGTTTAGGGCTTTTAGATTCTTATGTTCATTAGATGTGAAGTTGTTTTAGCATGTTAAATCTCTCATTTACTAAATTTACCGTTACATGTCTTATTTGGAATTGATTGACTCATGTTTTACCCTTGTTTCCAATTAAACTCTTATGTGCCTTAATTGCAGTTGTTGCTTCTTTATTGCCTTGTTGTCTTTTCCGTAGTTGCTTAACCTTGATTGAAGTTATTATTATTTCTTCAGTAATTGCTTAACCTTAATTGAAGTTATTATTATTTCTTTCCTAATTGCTTAGCCTTAATTTAAGTTTTGTTATCCCGTTTATTGTTGATATATTCTTATTTGGTGTCATTGATTCATGTTATCTCTCTTATCGTCGAAATGCACTTTTGTGGAATCATTGTTACACATTATCTCTCCCTTGTTAAGCTATTCTTGTTGAGACCATTATTCCCTGTTGTGTCTTTCTTTGTGAGCTCGTTCTACCGTTTCTTTGTGTTTTGAAGTTCCCGATTTGATTTACTTTCCGGATCCTCGTGTTATTATTGTTGCTGTTGCTGTTGCTGTTGTATTCAGTGTTGTTGGGCCGAGAACTATGCGTAGTTGAGGAAATATTGTGGCATATGAGCACATATTGTGAAAGTCATTTTATTGAGTTGTTATGTTTTGGAACATGTGTTATTGTTGGGAGGATTGTTCGGGTGTTTGCACGAGGTTTCTGCCGTGCTGTTGTTACTATTGATATACATGCGGTGGTATAAGGTATGGGTGTTGAAACGCATGCGGTGAGTATGGGTGTTCATAAAAACCCGAACACCCCAACCAAACTGACTAAAAACGATACTTTTTCGGTTTGGTTTGGTTTTTGTTTTGAACCAAACTGAATATTGAAGTAGCTATTTAAAATGTATCATTATACCTATATATATGTATATTTTTATACGAAGTTTCTAAAATTTTATGTTACATTTTAATAGTTTGCACTTTTAGTCTAGTTTTTTGCTATTATAATAACCTAGTTCTTTGCANAAACTGACTAAAAACGATACTTTTTCGGTTTGGTTTGGTTTTTGTTTTGAACCAAACTGAATATAGAAGTAGCTATTTAAAATGTATCATTATACCTATATATATATGTATATTTTTATACGAAGTTTCTAAAATTTTATGTTACATTTTAATAGTTTGCACTTTTAGTCTAGTTTTTTGCTATTATAATAACCTAGTTCTTTGCCTTTACATTCTAGTTTGATTAGTAGTTTTATTTTGCTAAGTATAAGTATTTATTTCATGTTAAAAATAATTTATTTTTAATTGAGTCCTAAAATTATTCATCACTATTTGGTTCAATTATCATCAATATATCTTGGTAAATGATAGATTTCTCAAAGAGCAATTGGTTTGATAGTGTTATGTTAAAAATGTAGTCGTCCGAATATGTATTTGGTAGTGTATATCTCATATTTAAGAAAAAGCCGATAAATAACCGAAAAATCGACAAAAACCGAATCGATAAAAATCCGACTTAATTGGTTTGGCTTGGTTCCAATATTTGAAAAACTAACTCACTAGCTTTGAGTTCTTTTTAAGGAATAACCGATTCAAACCGAATCATGAACACCCCTAGTGGTGATAAGATGGGCTTGATACGCGTGGCTAGTAGGGAAACTACTAGAAGTCATGTGGTGTGATAAGGTGACTAAAATACGGGGTATTATTTCAGGAAAAGTGATTTTCAAAACTAAATGTAAAGGCTCCTGCGGTGATATAAGGAAAGATCGTGATTCATTTTGTGATTTGAGACTACGAGGCGGTACCTCGGTAATGGCTCTTGTTGATATTTCCTCATTCTTTTGACACGTGTCTTCGATTGTTGTTTTCCTTAGCATACTATTAATTATCTCTCTCCGTGTTGCACTATTTTCTTAGTTCTGTGTAGCTACTCTTGTTGTACTAGTCGTTGTTTCAATTTCATTGCTGTCTTTATTACACTGTACATTTTGTGGTGATCGTTTCTTATGTGCCATTCATTGTCTCTATTCTTACTTGTTGACTTGAAATGTGGTAGAACACTTGTACAAGCATACACATAAATAAATCACCATATCGGTCTAAGAAGATGAATCATGATATTTTGATCATTTATATGTACTCCCCTGTACTTGCCTTATGTGTGAGAGTTACCCTGTTGGCATGTGAATTGTCCGTGCAGTCATAAATCAATATATTTGTTGGCACGTGAGTGGTCCGTGCAGATATTAGATATTGTCACTCCCTTGGCACGTGAGTCGTCCGTGCTGTTATGAATTGTAATGTGGGCACAAGATGCCAAGTGATTAGGGTTCACGAATTGAGACCCGTGATTTGTGATTTTGAGGTTTGGTACCTCATGAAAATTCTTGGATAAACCTGGTGTGAAAGTGGTTGTTCCTATTGAGTTGTCACTTGTTTTTCCTTTATTTGGTTTTACCGGATTTGAACTGTGTACAACTTACTCTATAGTGTTATTATCTGTTGTGTCTCGTTGCTAACTGTTGTTTTTAGTCCTTATTACAATCATTGTATTATTATTCTCATCATGCCTAGTTTTATATTGATATTGTTCCTTGTTAGTTCCTGGTGGGTTGCTCTGATGGTAAGCACCCTCCACTTCCAACCAAGAGGTTGTGAGTTAGAGTCACCCCAAGAGCAAGGTGGGGAGTTCTTGGAGGGAATGATGCCGAGGGTCATTTGGAAACAGCCTCTCTACCCCAGGGTATGGGTAAGGTCTGCGTACACACTACCCTCCCCAGACCCCACTAGTGGGATTATACTGGGTTGTTGTTGTTGTTGTTGTTGTTGTTCCTTGTTAGTTCCACATTTATACTTGTTCAAGTTGTTTAGTCCATTGGGTGTCTATTCCTCGTCACTATTCCACCGAGGTTAGTCTTGATACTTACTTGTACCGCTATGGTGTACTCATACTACACTTCTGCATATTTTTGGACAGATCCAGGTGCCTCGGATATTGTTGATTATTAGCTAGTGGTCGAGCGTTGTTGTGGAAACTCCAGGTAAACCTGTCGTCGCGTTCGTAGGCCTCGGAGTCACCTTCTGATATTGTACTTATACTGTTTAATTCTATTCCGAACAGTTATATTTAGGGATTTTCTAACAAACTCAGTAGAGCTTATAACTTGTACTATCGGTTCTGGGGTATTATATTGCACTTAAGATCATTGGTTTTACTATAGAAATTTAAGTTTCATGCGTCGTACGTAGCTGTTCTGGTTAAATTCTGTCTTTAATTCAGTAAATGTTAGGCTTACCTAGTCTTAGCGACTAGGTGCCGTCATCATATCCTACGGAGGAAAATTTAGGTCGTTATATAACGCCACTCGAAATACTCAGTAAAGATTGACATTTTCGCTTGTGGCTTTGGCAAATTAGCTCGTATCCAGGAACATTCATTAGCTCTGAGATTAGATTATGGCATTTAAGATTATGCATTCATTAAGGCTGTCCTGTTTTAAGATCAAGAACTTATATTACACACTAACCAGATAAGAGCTTAATCTATGCATAGACGGAATAAAAAATATTTACATAATCAGATTGTATATGCGGCAATTACATATAGTTCTCTATATTAAATCATTAATAACCCGAGGAAAATGTTACCAATATGCTATCACAAGTTAAATTGCATCAATAGTGTAAGAATCTTTACATTGTTTGTACATATAGCTTAGATTCATAAGAAAAATAATTATCAGGATATAGATACTACTTCCTTCAGGCATTTTTATTTGCAGCTTTAGACAAACAAATTTGGTCTAAAATAATTGTCACTTTAGGAAACTAAGAAGGCATTAGTTGTTTTTTCTCAAATCTACCCTCACTTCAATAGAATATTCTATAAAATGTTCTGCATAGTCTTGCAAATCTTCAGAAAAAGTTCAAGCGGAGATAAAAGATATTAGTTAAATAACCCTTATAATTAATGCTATTAATTGATCTTTGTAATGGGTATGTCAAAACCACCACCAATAACATCAAATTCAGTAAATTCTCACCAGTGGAGTTTGGGGAGGGTAAGATGAAGAGCGGAGACTGTTTTCTAATAGACCCTAAGCTAAAGAGGGAATGTAAAGACCAAAAATATAAATAAAAAGGAATTACAGAATGAGTGATATGGATTAACATAAGTTCAGACCTTTGTGACTTTAAGAACACCCATAAGCTGATTCTCGTATTCCATTGCATTGCAAGGCTTAACCTCAATGATCACAAAAAAGCATTACTGTAGTAGCAATAACAGATGGAGGATAATACACAAGCCTAGAATCTGCATTCATTTATTCATGGAGATATTATAATTAACAAATGCTAATCAAAGTTTTGAACAATGTTCACTTCCTATATGTCCGAAACGACGGTCTAATAAAATCTTAAGCAGGTAGATTTCTCACCAGTGATAATGCCAAGAATGAGGCGTTCACACCTCCTCAGAAACTCCACATGTAGGTTTGTACTGAATCCAAATCTCCTCATGATATAGTCTATGAATGACAGTGGTGTAACTGGATTCACTTTCCACTCAAGTGTGGAGAGCACCAAAAGTTTCATTTTTTGAATAATCTTTGCTTCAAATAAAAACTTCTGCTACCTAAAGTACAAAACAGAACCAACAGTATCAGCACATTTATTCAGACAAAGCTGTGAAAAATGTATAATTCTTGAGGAAGAGTTTTTAATTAGAAAAGAAAAAAAGAAAAAGAATTAGAGAAGCATAAAGATTGGTAAGGCTTTGAGTCCCGTACTATTGAAAACACAATTAAGTAAATAAAAGTGTGTTCTCTCTAACTGCATAAGCTTTTAGCTTTTATATGAGATACTCACACACTTCAACATGGTATCAACGCAACCAAAGGGTTCGAGTTCGAGTCTTATCGCCGCCACCGAATATCAAAAAGAATTTTCACATTTTAGATGAGATGATCGCATAATTCAACAAGTTTTGCTATCAGTTATTGACAAGTATTCTCCCAAAATACAACAGTGCCTTGTGCATTTTGCGAAGAATTCTCTATAACTCTAATTTAAGTTTGAGAATTCACTTTGTAAATCTGAAAATAATTTACTGCAAACGCTTTTTTAATTTTCACATTGAAAATTCAGTTGGTCCTTGAGTCGTCCTATTTATAGCCAACAAAGGCACCCATTCATGCAAATCTAACCTTTGCGAAGAGTTGCCTTTCAACAAACACATATTTTCATGAAAAGTAAAAACATGTCAAATAACACCTTCTTATGAAAGTACACGACCGTACCATTATGAGAAGGTACACAAATAATGTTTGAATGTATAATTTCCACAAATCAATTATGAAATTTGCTAGTTACAACATGTAACGACCCGACTTGTCGTTTTAAGAATTTATCTCTCATTCAGTGACTTAAGGTCTCGAGCAACCTCGCAATATGTATTATGACCCGCGTGTATGGTCGAGTTTGATTTACGGATGATTCGGAGTAATTTGGGACACTTAGTCCCTAAAAAGGAAGCTTAAGTCTTAGGATTTTGACCGTAGTCGGAACAGAGTGAAGACGACTCCGTAATGGACTTCTGTCGATTCCGTTAGCTCCGTATGATAATTTTGGACTTAGGAGCGTGTCCGAAAAATTATTTGGAGGTCTATAGTGGAATTAAGCTTGAAATGGCAAAACTCAAAATTTTGGAAACTTTGACCGGGGTTGACTTTTTGACATCAGGGTCGGAATGCGATTCCAAGAGTTGGAATAACTCCGTTATGTCATTTGAGACGTGCCTGCAAAATTTGACGTCATTCCGGGTTGCTTTGATAGGTTTCGGCACGAGTTTTGGAAGCTCATAGGTTCGATTCGTGGTGCGATTTGTATTTTCGGCATTATTTGATGTGATTTGAGACCTTGAGCGAGCCCGTGTTAGGTTGTGAAACTTGTCGATATGTTTAGACGGGGTCCCGTGGGCCTCGGGTGTGTTTCGGATGGGGATACAGACCATTTTCTTCTATTTTTGAACTATTGTTTCTGTTTTCTGGTGTTATTCTTCGCGCTCGTGAAGATCACCTCGCGTTCACGAAGTGTTACTGCTGACCACCTTATACTTCTTCTTCGCATTCAGCCCATCGCGTTCGCGAAGGTTTGTCCTTCCCTACACCGCATTCGCGATTAGACACTCGCGTTCGCGAAGCTCTTCATGGCATCCTCATGTTTCTTCTTCGCGTTCGCGAAGAGCATCTCTCATTCGCGAAGGTTTCCTGTTCTTATTCTTCGCGTTCGCGGCCCTTTGCTTGCATTCGCGTAAGTCAGTCGTGGGCCATTAGATATATCTTCTCCGCGTCCGCGAACAACCTATCGCGTTCGCGAAGCACAACTGGGCAGTTCATTTTTCTTCTTCACGAACGCGATCCTTTCTCCGTGTTCGCGATGCACAATCACTTGGGCAGAATATAAGATTTCCAAATCGAGGGTTAGGCCATTTTTATCACATTTTGACTTATAGAGCTTGGTTTTGAGTGATTCTTGGTGGGTTTTTCAAGCAATTCAATTGGGTAAGTCTTCTTCACTTAGTATTTAATATATTACATGATTTTATCATCATTTTTATCATTTAATTTGTGTTTTGAGTTGAGGAAAATGTTGGTTTTGAAGAAAACTTTCAAAATGAAAATCACGATTTGAGGGACGAAATGATATCGGAATTTGATGATTTTAGTATGGTTGAACTCGTGAGTGAATGTGTGTTCGTATTTCGTAATTTTCACCGGATTCTGAGATGTGGGCCCCACAAGCGAAATTTTGAGTTAATTTCGGATTTTTATTGATAACTATAGTATTTTCTTATGGAATTGATTCTATAATTTTAGTTGATTGTATCAAATTAATTATGACTAGATGTGAGTCGATCGGAGTTGGAAAAATCGAGAAAAAGGCATATTACTTGATTTAAATTGGAGCAAGTCGAGGTAAGTGTCTTGCTTAATCTCGAGTAGGGCAATTACCCCTTAGGTATCGAGTCTTATGTGCCATTTATGAAATGTAAAAAGTCGTGTACACGAGGTGACGAGTACATACTCGGCTTATATGTGTAAATTTTATTGAGTTAAAGTCTTAAGCATATTGTGTGGTAATTTGGATAATTGTTGGTATATATTTAATCATCTACTTGTCGTGCCTAAATCATTGTTGTTGTTGAATCTGTTGTTATATGACAATTTGATGTGATTGTTACTTGATTATTTATGTAATTTCGTAAATTTGGTGGTTTGATAATTATTGGAATTTAATTTCATTATGGATTTTCCCTCTGCAAATAATTAATTAAATGAGCTTAAGAAGAG
>AWOL01S0049514.1:0-27246 GCA_000715115.1 Nicotiana otophora | reverse complement strand
TGTTACTTATTGAGTACATAGGGTCGGTTGTACTCATACTATACTTCTGCACCTTGCATGCAGATGTTGGCTGTTGATGTTGTTGTGTTCGATGGGAGCANGAAATGCTAGCTGAACTTGCGGTTGATACATCATATCATTGTTGTCGGGCTAGTTTCATGACATTGTGAGCCCGTGAGTAAGACTGGAGAGATTGATGACTGAGTGAGGCCGGGGGCCTGTTTGTGAGGATGTTGTCACTATAGCACGTGAGTTGATCGTGCAGCACGTGAGTTGTCCGTGCGATTCCAGATGATGATATTATAGCACGTGAGTTGACCGTGCAGCACATGAGTTGTCCGTGCGGATTATAGCGCTTGGGCTGAAAGGAACCCCTCCAGAGTCTGCACACCCCCAGTGAGCGCAGTCAACTATAAACAGGGATTGGGTTGCACGCCGCAGCGGGTATTGTACAACGCTGAGTCATTGAGTGTGTTGAGCATAGTGAGAGAGAATGCGAGACAGTGAGATTGAGTACTCTGAGAGTGTGAGTACATAAGCTCATCATCGAGATGCATTGCATTTGACATGCGTACTTGAGATACATGCATAGAGGTGCATTTTCTTCTACTACCCAGTTTTGGGGACATTTATGATTTTACCTGTATCTTAACATGTAGGCATAGAGAAGTACTTTCCTCATGCTATTTTAAAATAAAACATCTTACTATTTGTTGAAAGGAGTTTTGGGAAAGATCACAGTTTTCAAACTTACTCGTATATTGGCTTTTCGGTAAAAGATTTGGATTTTCACTGAGTTACTTGAAAAGAAATGCCTATTTTTCTGGAACTGTGAACGAACTGAGCCTTTTATTTCTGAGATTCTTCTTTTGTTATTGTACTATGCTGTTATGAACTGTTGTGGAATATTGGTGTTGGCCCGACCCTTTCTGTTAGCTCGTCACTACTTTCAACCTAAGGTTAGGTTTGTTACTTATTGAGTACATAGGGTCGGTTGTACTCATACTATACTTCTGCACCTTGCATGCAGATGTTGGCTGTTGATGTTGTTGTGTTCGATGGGAGCAAGATTTGAAGATGTACCTGTGTCCCGGTTGTAGCTGCCTCTTGTTCGTGGTAGCCTTAGATCTATAAAGATTCTGTTTATGTACTTTTCAAACAGACGATATATTTATTTCATTTCAGCTTTGTAAATTCTATTCTTAGAAGCTCATGATTTGTACTATCAGTTCTGGGGGAATGTATGAGATTCAGAAAATTTATTTACTTACACTACTAAAAAATGGTTCTATTGGAACGGTTATTTTGCAACGGTTAGAGAACTGTTACAATAGATTATGTATTGGAACGGTTCTAAGAGTCCCAATAGAGTCAAAAGGCTTTTGGGACCCTTCTGAAGCAAAACCATTCCAATAGGACAGTAACTGTCACCATAAATAAATCTATGAAGACGGTTTATAAAGGCGATACAATAGGGTTATTTATGGGAACAATTTGGTAAAATAAAATATATATTGGGACGGTTTAGTTTTTCCTCCCTACTTTTCCTCCTACATATTTATTAAAAAAAGAAAAAATAATGGACGACCCCACCAAATTTTAATACTAAGTCTTTCATTTAGTTTGTAAAGTTAGAAAACGCATTTCATCTCTCTCTCGTCTCATCATCAGAAACCCTTTCGTCTCTCTCTCTCTCTCTCTAGTCTCATCAGTCTTAAACCTAGAAAAAATTGCCATCGACGAACTGTGTGGCCTACTCTGACGAAGGAAGATCCATTCCGACGGACAGCTATTTCGACTAATATAAGGGGATCTTAGATGTAGGTTGTCGGTATTTTTTCCATGTTCGATATTTTCTGTGGTTGTTCGATGTTCGCTATCGTTTCACCGGAAAATTGTTTCACTGCTTCTTCTTTTTTCTTTCCCTGGTAAGATTTCTGATAAACTCGTTAATTTACTCTAGTATATGATAAATTTTGTATTTTCTAGTTTGTAAAATTGGGGGGTTTAGTTGGTGGATTTTGATAGATGAAAGGGCTATTGAAAATAGATCAATTTCATGTTTAAATCTTTTTAAAGATAATGATTCGGAAAATTAAACTATTGTTAAGACAACTAGTTCATACCGATAAGTTGATTCGGGTTTAGTTGGAGGTTTAGTATGGACTTTTATAAGTGGATTTTTTTCTATCTTTCTTATTATCTGATTTTTTTATTAAGAGTATATAAACCAATTTTATACTGGTTGTTTTGGTGTCATATAGAATAAAACTAATTTAATGGATAACAGAGATAAAAGGTGGATGGGCCTTCGAAGGTCAACTGATGAGTACATACAAGGAGTGAATAAATTTCTTGATAAAGCATTTGAACGAGCTTCCCAAGAAAATCTAATATTATGCCCTTGTAAAGAGTGCGCTAATTATTTTTGGCATCATAGGAATAACAACTTCTTATACTTCTGCCTTTCAAGCATAGAATAACAACTTCTTTTCTTTTAATATTTACAGAGGAGAGAAGGCATTTGGTAGTGCAGAGTGTTGTTGCATACAAATAACACAAAGAGGAATGTGGTTCTGGAGCCATGAATTCGCTTAGCGACTACTCTGTCTCTCCTTGCTATGGCGTAATGCAGTTTTTCACTGGCGTGGCCGTGGCATAACAACTCAAACTTGTATGGTACCTTCAACTTTACATAAATAAATAAATAAAAGGGGCGATAAGTATAGGTTTCGAAAGGTATCCCGAATAAAAATTGGTACCCACCGGTGTCGCGCCCCATTTTCTCACGAAAGTGGGTTTCGACATGTGACAACTCTTTTAAATGGGTATTAAAAGAGAAGAGTCGCCACATAACGATTTAGGGTGCGTTAGGGCATCTATTTGCAAATAAATATGATTTAACTAGTCTACATCATCAAAGATCGGGTAAGGGTTCAAATTACCTCGAAGAGAAGGTGTTAGGCACTCTTCGAGGTCTACAACTGTGGTTCCCGGCCAAATTCTAAACTATGTGGGATTATTGGGTTAAACTAAGTTGTAGGTTGCTGAGTTGTGAATTAATCCTAAGTGGTCAAAGCAATTAATTAAAACTAGTAACAGAAAAATGTAAGAATTGTAAATCGTAAAAATACCTACTTAATTACATAAAAGGGGGACCTAAATTTTTAAGCCTGATGGATCAACTCCCGGGCAAAGTCTGCTAAGACTTTTATAGCCAAAAGTGCAATGGCTATTCGGGCAATTTGTCTATCATCTCCGCTACCCTCATTACTATCTTTAAGTTGTTAGCCTAAGAGCGCAATAATCAATTCTAAATCACGTCTTAATTTAAGACTACCCGCCCCTTCTTATAGTCCAGAGGGCTTTGGACACTATTTTAAAGGGATGGTTCAAGACTTAAAGAAAATCTCAAGTTTCTATTTCTATTCTTATTAGCGTCACACAAAAGGGAGCACATTGGGACTTAAACAAATAACACATAAGGCAAGTAAGGGCTCATGTTGGCCTCCGAATTAATTAAGTAATTAGAGCGATGAAGCGGACTCTAAAAATATACCGAGCTTCTTATTTAATATCAGATAACTCAAATAAACGTAAAGAATGGACCCAAACCAAGAACGCTATGCAAAAATTATTAGAAAACAATAAAGGATGAAGTAGCGTGTTTGTTGTCTGTACCAATAGGCCAGAAAGAGATAGATTAAAGTAAGACTCATGATTTTTCTTAAAGAAAACTTGAATGCGGGAAAGTTCACTTGTATACAAAGGTCGTTATTAGGTCAATATAGGCGGCAATTGAAAGAAAAGCCTATAGAACTTTTGATTTAGACTAAGACTGAACTTGTACAAATAATTGAAAGCACAAGTTACTGCTTTGCTCAATATCAAGACCGATGACGGGCTCAAAATACTTCAGAGTTTTCAATATTAAAGAAGAAAGCTGAGTATACTTATTGAGTCCAAGAACGCTACAAGACGTTATTATTATTAAAATAACACAAAACAAAACTACTTTTCTTGTATTTAAATCCTATAGGTATGGTACTAGAAAATATGCTATCAATAATTAGTAAAAATAGAAGCAAACAAGGGTGGCAAAGAGCACATAGCAGCAGCAAATAACAAACAAATTCCCAGCCACATTCGCCCAATTCTACTAATGCTTAGTGTTATTATAGATTATTAAAAGCTATTGAATAAACAAAAGGACTAAATATCTAAATATGCTTTGTGACTTCAACGTCCTCTTGGATTCTCCCAACACCCAGGTGACCCTAAACTTTGGCTCAATACTGGAATTAGGCCTTATCTAACCTTGAAACCAAACCAGAACACAAAAGAACATATATGCAACACACTTGAAGATTGAATCGAATTTTAGCTTATTGCTTCATAATAGCTGGCATTCAAGTATACGGTTCAAATCAAATTAGTTATGGAAGAGCATATTAAGATATACAACTGGATAGGTTTAATCACAAACAGATTATTAACTTTTACCATTAGTTCCCTAAAGGCAGGATCTCTAGCGTACAAAAATCACGACACACAAGTAGTGTTAAACACATACAAAGATTCAAATGGCTGACCTGGTAAATAACTTGGCATGCATTTCAATGGAATTCCGCATGGCATTCAGCATAGCCGAGGGCATACAGAAACAGAAATACACCGCGAGAGTAAAAGAAGGCTAATATAAAAAGGAAAACTACTCTATTATACAAACAACTACCACATAAAGGGATTACAATGTGTCGTTCACGAAACTAACCAGTGACGAAGTGCAGAATTAGTAACGAAGAATAAGAAAACCAGAAAATATTCAGCCTCGCTGAATCATGAACAGTAATAGTAGTCCACGAATAACAGACTGATTAAGATATCCGAAGAGCCCAAAACTTCATCAACTCACGGTTTCGGAGATTCGCGGCGTGAGAAGGCAATAGTAGCAATATTGATAAATCAAACACTACTTTGACTCCCAGCCAACAAAGTAGTAGAATCGCAATAACAGGGACGATAAAACATCAAAGTTAGAGTGATGGAAAAGACCAGCAATTGAGAAACACGAGTGAAGGCCTACTAATGTCTGCCCCTAGAGGTGTGTTGAGTAAGTAGTAGTGATGACCGGGATGTATTAACCAACTAATGTCCGCCCCTAGAGGTGTAAAGGCCTCCAATATTTATAGGGGTAATAGAAATTAGGAATCAATATAAGAAAGTTCAAACTGTATAAAGGATTTCAGAAAAAGGAAAGAAGAATTACTTACCTTGTTAGTGTTTTAAAGGCCGTTGGAAATTGATTTACAAAATTAGTGAAAGATGTTTTTATTTGGTAAACTCATTTGAAATTACTACAAGTGAGGCAACTCAACGAAAAAGGAAAGAAAAATATAAAACTTTGATTTTGATCATGGCAGAAGCAAAAGAAAGAAAAAAAAAATGCAACATTTTGGGTTGAAAATCAAAGATTCAAACTAAAAAAGGAAAAGGATATAATCAGAAAAACCAAAGCTCTTATCTCCAATTCCGTCTAGGCTCTCATTTAAATAAGTCAATCTTGAACCTTACTGGATTCCTTCTGAATGAGCTTCATTTACCAAAATGGTGGAGGAACAAATCGGCGTATCAATTGATACTGATTGGTGCTAATTTTAGTAAAGAGTCGAGAGATTCTCGCGAGGAAGGAAGCTAACTTTGGCTAATTGAAAGATTAAAAAAAAGAATGAGAAATAAATATTGAAAAAGGAAAAGAAATGAAAGAATTTTAACAAGAAAGAGAAATTCGGAAGGGGACGCTAACAAGTTTTAATGAAGAGGAACAGGAATGTGTTTTAGAGAAGGGAATTTTGAGGGGTTATTAGTGAAGGGATTAATTGTTTAGGGATATTGGGTTTGGCTTATTGATTTTTGGGTTAGGTGTAAGGTTGATAATTGAGCTACTACTAAATTCGAATGCCATGGTAATAAAGTAATTAGGAATGATAATTAGTAAATAAAAATGAGATACAAGAAGTTGAAAAAAAAATATTATTTTATATAAATAGTTGAACAAGGTAAAAATAAATTGTAAATGCTTTATATGTTTGAAAGGTTCTAATACATAGTAAAAGTTTATAGCAATAATAATAATAAAGTTGCAGTACTTGTAATAATACATAAAAAATGCTATAAATATTATTATGACTCTTAAATAAAATAGTAGCTCATTAGAATAATATGTAGTAAGGAGGGATAAAATTTGGTGTCAACAACCGGCTTAAGAAAGATATTAGAAACTACTTAGTGAAGAGGGTAATCTGCCAAAAGGCACATGGACGGATTCACACAACAATTCCAAATGTAACATTTTAAATATATGGTTTATGAAGTTGGAATACTATATTGCACTTATCGGTATGAAGTTGGAATCCAAAAATATACTTTAGTCTCAATTCGTCTAATTGACTTGTGTGCACCGGCGATTTCAATTTTTAATCAGATTAAAATTAGTGACTAATAGCTAGTATCTTATATGGTAACTGAAAGATCCAGTAACTAACTTGTTTATAATATCCAAGCAACTTTTGTTTTAAATTTTCAGTTCTTGCGTATGACCTTTGGCGTTTGAAATCCATTTGAATCTATATCTACTATGTAGTCTCATAAGTATGCTATCTTATTTGTCTTTGGCAGGTGAATAGGAAAGAGAAAAATCATAACAAGAGGCTTATTGTGGAGGTAATAGTCTGGTCCCGTGTTAACAAAAAAATTATGTATCCATTGCCATTTTTGTTCTGGTGCTTCTTTTGTTCCTCTGGTACTTAAGGAAGCAGAATTGATCTTTGAACATACAACACTTAAGACAAGAAATGATACTTAAGACAAGATGATAGTCCTGGTGCTTCTTTTGTTCTTTTGGTGCTTAAGCAAATATAATTGATCTTTGAAGAGACAAGACTTAGGACATGAAATGAGACTTAAGACAAGATGATAGTCCTGGTGCTTCTTTTGTTCTTCTTTCACTTTGTTGTTGTTGCGTATATTCTGCTTGTTGCTGTTGTTATTTTATCTTCTTTCACTGCTTTTTCTTTGTCGTCACTGCTACTTTTGTTTTAAATTTTTTGTTCTTGCATATTTTTTGTTTTAACATTTTTCACTGCTATTTTTTGTTTTAAATTTATCTTGGCCATTGTTGTTGTCTTTCCCTTCTTTCTCTGTTTCACTGCTGCTGTTTTTTTTTCTTTTTCGTTTTTACTTTGTTGCTACTGCATGTACACTCTGCTCGCTGCTGCTGCCATTTTTAAAGACTAGCCAAAGGCTTTGCAATCTGAAATTTTCTAAAACTACTAAACAAATTACAATCATACTTGGACAAGGTGTACAACATCAAAAGACAATTAAGCTATAAGCAGAAACGATTAAATTGTAGAATGCAAAAATCGAAGATTTCTTGGCTTCATCAGAAGTGTCAAATTGCTAGTCACTGAGTACTATTGTGGAGATATTATTGCAGTTGCTCCACACTCATGATTGAAGCAATAAAACCACTAGTTTGGACCAAATGCCAGAGCGCATAGGGTTTAACTTTATTGTTGCTTCTAATTTGTGAACTACTGATCCAATATAGCTATATTATCTAATTTAATAGGCTTAAGGGTGCTTTACTGTTTTCCTTTTCTGATTTCTTCCTATTGTATGTGAATTTCCTACTTGTCTTAGAAGGAAAGTAGATTATCGTCTACTGTAAAGAATATCAGTTGTTTTTAACAGTAATCTAATCTTCTAAATATGCATTGAATACATTATGAGTTGATCCAAAGTATTTTTGGCAGGGCTTAATGCTTCTTAGGTGCTTCATATAGCCTTGTATTTATAGAAAAAAGTTATGACCACATATTCATTTTCCTTTTCAATGTTTAGCTGAGAAAACTCGTGTTTGATGTTTCTTTCTATTGGCAGAAATTTATTACCACATCTTCTTTTTCCTTTTCGAAGTTTAGCTGAGAAAACTCGTCCAATTGTTGTTTAATGTTTCTTTCTATTGGGATAGTCGTATTTACAAAGGAAACTCTGCTGAAAATTTTAAAAGTTTAGAGAGTTAGAAAATTTTTGAGTTATCAAATTGGTTATTCAATTACTTTGTGATTCAATTATTTTAAAATTTTCTTTGTTTAATTATTTCTAATTGAATTTTGTAGGTGCAACGATTGCGGATGAAAGCAGTGATGAAGACCTTACTTGAGTGTTGTTGATCGTTGTTAGACTTTCTATCATCATGTTCAAGGATTGTTGGACTCATCGATCTATTTTGACTTTTGAATTGTTCATCAAACAATGTATTCATATTTTGTTTTTGTATATGGATAATGCTAGTTGGTAATTTTAATCTTATTTAGTGGTTTATATAAGTTAGGGTGTATAAAATTTCATTGTATAGGAAAATATTCATCATTTTGATTCCATAAATATTAGAAATTATAATAGTGAATTGTTGCAATAGACAATATAACTGTTCCAATAGACCTAGCAAACAACAATAGCAATCCTCTAATAACCGTTGCAATATCCGTTGTAATAGGATACAGATAATTGTTCCAATATATAACAAAACCATTGCAATATATCATGAAAACCGTCGCAATAGACTTAATAAATCGTTAGTATAATTATAACACAACGGTTTATAACCGTCCCCAAAAAATAGAAAATCGTCCCAATAGATTGGTCAATGGTAGCACTTTCATAACCGTTACAGTATCCATATACGGAGATAGTTTTGAAACCGTTACAATTAACCATTCCAATTGACCTATTATAACGCTGGATCTTGGAACGCGTCCCAAACTGTCCCATTAGCCCTACAGGGACGGTTACAGTATCTATAGCTACAATTTTGAAAGGGTTGCCATATGCTTAATTTCTTGTAGTGTTAATTGCTTTATTAATTGTTATTGGAATTAGTTAGTGGTCAACTGGCTTACCTAGTGGGTTGGGTTAGGTGTCATCACGACTACTTAAATTTTTGGGTCGTGACAAGGAATATCAAGAGAATCACGAGGCATACTCAAGTATGATGCAAATTACGAAGACACATATCAATAAGTAGAACTCAGATCAAATAACACCAAACCATCGCTATGCTAGACTGAGATAATACATGTGATGATTGCATCAGACGACTCCGCCTTAGTCCTACCAGAAAATGCATAATAAGGCTGAGCCTCAACAACCTGTCCTCTTTTACTAGGACAAACTTTAATTGACTAACCTCCACCTATAGTTGGTCGACCACTACCCCTAGCTAGCTAGTTGGTGTAGCAACTGGTGCCGGAATCATAGCCTACTGTGGTATACCACTCTAAAACTTGGGGCAAAACCTCTTGATGTGCCCCGTATCACCACACCCATAATAGCCTGCCTGCTGACATTCCTGTTGAATCTGAAGATGTCCTTGACGACCCGAATGACCACCATAGAAACTTTGTATCGAGGGTGCACTAATAGAAGCTGGAGGTGCACTTAATGATGTCTACCTCGGCAGGAACCATATGTACCATGGCTGCCTGAAGTACCATGAGAAATCTGGAGTGCTGATAGAACTGGATTGATAGCATAACCTCTACTAAAATGACCCCTCCCTCTAGACGAGACACCGCTGAACCTACCAAACTGATGATGCATCTTATCAGGGATGGACTCTCTCCCCTGGCTTCAAATTTTCTCAATACTCCTAGTAATCTCAACCATATGAATGAATGAAGTCTTAGTCTCAGTGTCTATAGCCATTTGAAGTCTAATACCATAAGCAAGCCCATCAATGAATCTTCGCACCTTCTCCCTCTCAGTGGTGATCAAGATAGGTGCATGACAAGACAAATTAAGAAACCTCATCTCATATTGGGTGACTTTCATACCACTGTGTTGAATACGCTCAAATTGATTGCGTAGATCGTCTCTATGAGTGAGCGAAATAAAATTCTTCAAGAAAAATTGTGAAAATTGTGCCCAAGTAAGATGGGGTAATCTTGTTGGCCTACCCATATCATAAATTTGGCACCACCTCTTGGTTAGACCCTGCATCTGGAAGACAGTTAAATCAACACTATTGGACTCGACTAATCCCAAATTGTGCAAGATATCATGGCATCGTACCAAGAACTCTAAGACATCCTCAGAAAATGCACCACTAAATTAAGGAGGAAATAACTTATGGAACCTATTCATCCTCTTCAGCCCATCAATTAACATCATAGGCCTAATCCCAGCTACGCGGCAACCATAGACTGAATTGCCTAAACTGGTAATACTCCCGGGGTCTGATATCCCCAGGCCATTTGCTCCGGAGTACGATTAGTGGGAGTTTGAATTGCTCCCCTAGCCTGAGAGGTGGCTGGTGACATAGGAAGCAGATATTCCCGAGCCATACGCTCCATAAGGACAACCATATCTACCAAGACATCTTGAAGACCTGTAGTAGCAATGAACCCCTCTTGAACCTGAGGTGGACCTGCTGACTCAACCTAATCTGGGATACGCTCATCATCTGGGCTATTTAAGGCTCAACTAATGTTTCTCTAGCATGAGCGTGATTAGCTATAGGTGTTACTGAGCGTGCCCTAGTCTTGGCTCTACCTCTGCCTCTGCCCTAACCTCTGCCCTGGCCTCTACCCCTTGTAGTGGCTACAACCTAAGGCTCCGGCTCCTAATCAGCGGCTGAAGCACGTGTCCTCCCTATCTATAAGCGAATAAGAGAATGAAGATTCAAGCATTGAGATAGAACAAAGTCGTACAATAGTGAAAGAAACAAATGAAAGAAAGAAAGAAAGTGATGTTTTCTAAAATCCTTACAGCCTCTTGAAGATAACTACAGATGTCGATCCTCAAGACTCTACCAAGCTTGCTCGTGACTCATGAGACCTATGGGGTCGTGATGGGACCTAACACCTCCTACAAGGCAAGACAACACTTAACATGAATAAAGGAACAAAAATTAGGCATTTACCAACAATATAACATAAACAGAGAGTAAAACCTCATATAATATAATAAGCCTAAAATAAGATAACTAACATGAACACCTACCAAAACGGGTGTCACCCAGTACATGATCTCTAGGGAATGCTAAATACATAGTCTAAAAGGAATACAATATTCTTTGATACAATTAAACAGTAATATAAATGATGTAAAGGTGACTTCAAGGCATGCTGAGGAGAATGCAGCACTACCTCGAGTCTCCTTGTTGTCCACGCTATGCTCACATTACGGAAGCACCTGTTGTTCATATCACTCATCCTCACAGAACGGAAGCACCCGTCGTGAAATATCACTCATCCTCACCAAGCATATTTAAATCAATACCAAACAAAGTAAGGATCATAAATAAAATCAAGCCTAAAAGATAATTATGACCTATGCACCAATAGATAAACCAATATTTCAAGAACCGTAATGCCCAGATACTTCAACTAAGCTTAATTATAGTTACTAATATGTGTAAGAGTAAGCAACTAATTCAACGAACCATCTAAAGCATAGGAGAAATAACACATAAGGCAAATAAGACATGAACAAGTCTAATTCTACCAGCATGCTTCAACCTTGACAAACACGTATACACTCGTCACCTTGCATATACGTCATCTGCAACACATATAGAACATATCAAATACACCCACACACATCTAACTACCTCAAATCAAGGTTAATCAAGATACTTATCTCTTTCTGGAAGAAATTCTCAATCCAAAATCGCTTTCCCTTTAATATAAGCCTCTAAGCAACTCGAATCTAGTTAATTCATTCTCAAATAAGTCATAACAAGCTTTAGAATTACCCTATTATAAAAAGGGTTCGATCTTTAAAATATATGGAGAAGTCAACAAAAGGTTAATCTGGGACCACTTGGTCGAAATCCAAAATCAAGATAAAATCCCGATTATGCATTCGTCCCCGAGTGCAAATATGTGATTTATTTTGAGATCTGACCTCAAATCGAGGTCTAAATCAATAAATTACAAAATCTCAAGTTTCTACCCAACAACCTTATTTCTACTCTATAATATCCTAGAATTAGAGATGAAAATGTGTGGGGAATAATGAAAGTTTATCAAAAATAACTTAAAGCTATTAACGTGTGAAGTTGGGAAGAAACTTCTCTAAACAATCGCCTCTTTGCTAAGTCTAGGTCTCAAAAATAGAATGAAATGAGCTAATCTCGAAATCCCTTATTTTTATCATAGTTGTAGATATTGCAAAGGCGAACTCTTGTTCGCAATTGCGCAGCTTGAAAATGCAAATCGGCGGTCACAAATGCAAAACAACACCTGAGCCACTAAAGTCGCAAATGCAATAGGGGCATCGCAATTGTGAAAGTCGCAAATGCGATCAGAGCCTAACAAATGCGAAGCTAGCCTTCCCTCCCCAAACCTTGAAAATACAAGCTAGCACTCCAAATGAGAGCCTCGCATTTATGATGCATTTACGAGCAGTCCATCACAAATTTGATGATTGTAGTACCAACAATGATAACTTAGCAAAATAAGCCCGAAACAAATCCAAAACACACCCGAGCCCCTTGGGAATCCATCCAAACATTCAAACAAGTATATAAACCTCACACAAACTCGCTCATAAGCTCAAAGTATCAAAACAAAACTAAATCAAGGATCAAGCATCATAACTCAATGATTTCAAATATTCCTAAATTAAATTTCCAACTTTCAACAAAAAGCGCTAAAATGGCCTCGGGTTACCCCGGACCCAAACCAAACATGCGTACAAGTCTAAATATCACGTACTTCTATGGTGTCGTATATTGTGTAAATAAATTGATAAACATGATTTAAATGAGTTTAAATTCATAATATTACTATATATAATATTTGGATATAGAATATAAAGTTGTGAAAAAACCGAATTTAAGTTGCGGAAAACTGACTAAGAATTTGACTTGTAACGAATCATTTTGAGCAATTAATTTCATGTATTATATGAGGTCATTTGGGAACATATTATATACCTAATTGAAGGTCAATAAATTTAGTTTCCAACTCTCTTGACCGTTCGTTCATACAACATCCGGATAAAGAGATATGAGCGTCAGAAGAAGGCCCGGTGAAGCACACATGTGGTTGACTTTTCAATCTTACTATAAGTATAATAATTAGTCTTATTTTTCATATTATTTTCCAGAAATCTCACGCAAAATAAGATCTTCATATCTCTCCAATATGTTCGTTATGGTTTCAAAGCAAGTCCATCATCCGCAACTCAAAATCAATAAGTGAACACATCGATGCGATCCTTATGACATATGCAAGACTTTGCCATCCTTATTTCTCCTTATAACTCGAGTTTTGGAAATATATTCGTGGACAAGATAGATTTTGACCTCTGATAAGGGAACAAGGTTTGGAAGCAAGAACACAATAGGTACGTACGGTTTTCGTTTCGTTTTTGTTTTTGTATATTTGGTTTAGCTATGTTCTAGCCTTTATTATTGATATTTTAAGAGTTTTTCAAGAAAAATTTCAGCATGTATTTTATCCTTGTATAGTATTGAATTCTATATATGAAGTATGGAAGAAACTAGTTTAGGCTGGAACTTGACAAAAACAAAAAGGGCGAATCGCCCATTTAGCCTATGCCATCTCCATTTGTTCTATTCATTTGATGTTTTCATGTATACCAAACCCCCATATGATTCTAATAGATTAATTTAATATTATTAAGCTTAATTATCACGTGTTGATGCTTAGATTATTCCAAACATCATATTTAGACTTTCATGTCACAAGTTAGCCACTATTAGCCGACATCTCGTTCATACTTCCATTTTGTCAATCGTTTGACACTATTGCTGATAACCGAATCTCCTTTAGTTTGATGTTATAATCTTGGCCGGGTATCAATTCTCGTGTATATTGTGGTGCTTGCTTTTTCTTTTTGGGATCATCTAGTTTTAGGGGAAACTTTGCCAATATTTTTGGAAATTCAAAGAGTTGGACAAATTTTGAGTTCCTTGGTTCTAAATTGATTCTAGAGGGGTACTAATGAGTTGATTAGCCTTATTATCTCATGTACATACTCAGTTACTCCCTAAAATGGTGATAGTATCCTCTGTCCAACTCAGGGATGACGAGCGTCATATTACATTTGTGATTTTGGTTATGGTTTTCTTCATGGTCTCTTGAGTCCATATGGTGCTGCCACATGTGCTACGACGCATACATACTTACATTGATTATTCTTGGGGGATATAGTTCATAAAGCCAGCGAAGCCTATTGATTATATGATGGGGGTAGATAGCCTATAACACCAGCTGAGCCTATTGATTATATATTTACCTACTGGGAGGATATAACCCATAACGCCAGTTATGCATGTTATATACTCGTATATAACTACAGTTTGCATTGCATGACTATACATGAGAGTAGTTCATACGTACAGTTACCTGATTTTGGGGGAGATATAGCCCATAATGCCGGACAGGTACCCGTTTAGATAATAGTTCAGTTTACACACAGTTTCATCTTAAACTTCGATTCAGTTCCAGATCAGATGCTAGTTCAGACTCTTATTTAGCTTTCAGCTTATATTGAGATTTTCAGCTTACAGTCATACTTTATTATGCTTTACGTATGCTTTCCATCCTACATACTTTGTACATATCATACTCACGTCCCTTCCGGGGAACTGCTTTTCAAGTCGCGCAGGTACAGAGAGATCAAAGCTTGAGCCACATCAGTAGGCCATCCACCAGTTGTTGGAATCACTCTGCTTACTCTCGGAGTTACTTATATTTTGGTATGTATACAGTCATCTAGTTTGGGTATGGAGAGACCCTGTATCATCCAGTACTTGTTCAGTTTAGCTCTCCTAGAGATCATATGCACTTGTACAATTATTATGTTTTCATATGTTAGCTTGTGTTAGCCTTGTCGGCTTCCCAGATTGTACAGTTCTTATTAGCTATGCTTAAGCTTGTTCAGTTTATCTATTTATATTCAAGATTAGTATATTATTAGCAGGTTTAATGATGATCGACACTTAGTGTCAGTTATCCGTCGTGGCCATAGGTTGGGTCGTGACAATAAACCTATCGGAATCGTCAAAATACTTATCCGAGGTCGTTTACCAAGAATGTTGACCGTGGTCAACTCCAACAACTTTAAAGTTCAAGAATTAATATTTCTTGCAAAGACACATTTAAAATTTTTGAAAATCACAATGAAGCATGCATATAAGTCATAAATCATCAAATAGAGCTATGCGAGGTCTCAAATCATGAAACAGAAAGCTAGAACTCAAAATGATCTAACGTGTCGTTACAATAATAGAGCATTAGAACGGCAAAGTAGCATACAATTGAGAATTATGAAAAGCTAAGTCAGCCGGACAGAAGCAAGTAGAAAATAAATATTGGGTATTGGTGAAAATACAACAATTGTAGTTAAAAATAAAATGAAGAAAATAATCTTTAGGCTGAGGCACTGATATCTCGCTCTCTTTAGTAGATTCAAGCTAAATGTGGTAGAATCTTGTCACAATCCCAAAACCCAACTAGTCGTGATGGCACCTAACCCAACCCGCTAGGTAAGCCAATTAGCAACAATCCAACTCAAATGAGATCTACTGAGAGAAATAATGATAATATAACTAAACTTTTATACAGAGAATCCCCAAGGACTGGTAGTACAACTCCTGAGCTTCTAAGATTTGGAGTTTACAAAGCTAGTATAAAATAAATACACCATCTGTTTGAAATGTACATAAACCGATTTTTACAAATCTAAAGCTACCATGAACAAGAGGCAGCTACAACCAGAATGCATGTTCATCTTCACAGCCAGCTCCCCCCATACGCAATAATATCAGCTCCAGAATCTACATACGAGGTACATAAGTGTAGTATGAGTACAACCGACGCCATATACTCAATAAGCAACAAACTTAACCTTTGGTTGAAAGTAGTGACGAGCTTGGACAACGGTCTGAGTCCAATACCACTAGCCACGAATAACTCGTAACAATATAATGAAAATAATACAAATAATACTCAAAGATATGATGCTCAGCTCGTTCACGGTTATGGAAAATAGGCATGCTTTTTAGGTATAACAATAAATCCACAATCTTTCACCGAAATCACCAAAATATGAGTATATCAGAAAACTGTGCTTTTTTCCAAAAAAGAAAACTTTCAACAGCAGATAGGATGTCTCATTATCAAATAGCAAGAGGAAAGTACATCTCTATGCCTACATGTCAATGTGCATGTGAAGTCATGAATGTCACAATACCGTGCAACATGAGTAAATGCATCTCTATGCCTACATGCCAAGTATGCATGTCAAATGTAATGCATCACAGTGATGAACTCATGAAAACGCATGCTCAGAGTATTCAATCCCACTATCTCACACACTCAAACAATTGACACTCAGTACATGCGCTCACTATTGGAATGTCAGATTCTGGAGGGGCGAATCCTGCCCAAGCGCTAATATAAGACAACATGGTATGCTGCGATGTGTAGCCCGATCCCAACATGAATCAATATAGCCTGCTGCGGCACGCAGTCCAATCCCATAAATATCAGTCACAATCAGGCCATTGACCTCACTTAGTCATCAATATCTCCAGTCTCTCGGGCTCACAAATCTCATGCTAATCAGCCCAAACAATAATACATGATGTAACAATAAATTATAATAGAGACTGAAATATGATGTGCAAATGATGAATGTGACTGAGTACATAATTGCAATTTAAGCAAATAACTCAACAACAGAAATGACATCAGCAGGTCCCAACAGGATAAGCATATAGCCTAAACATGTTTTCTAACATGGATCACAACTCAATTACTCTAGCACGTTGAAATTTCATGGATAGAAACAAGATTAGTAAACTACACAATACCACAGAATCAACTGAGTCATAACTCACATGGTGCACGCCCACACGCTCGTGACCAAGCATCTGCGTCACCTCAACACCAACACATAACACATATATTCAGTGATTCATACCATCAACACTAAGTTTAGAAGTGTTACTTACCTCAAAGAAGTCGAATCCAATACCAAGCAAGCCAAACAATACTCTAAAAATGCCGTCTCGCACGTACCAACCTCCGAACGGCTCAAAACTAGCCAAAAGCAACTCAAGAACATCAAATAATGCCAAAAGAAACAAACCCAATCGATAAAGGTCGAATCTTTAATCAAAATCCCAAAGTCAACCAAAAAGTCAAACCCATGCTCATACCTTTAGAACCTGACAAAACTAACAAAATTCAACAATACATTCAATTACGAGTCCAACCATACTAGTTTCACTCAAATCTGACTCCGAATTGATGTTCAAAACTCAAAAATTCACTTTATGATATTTTAGACACAACCCCCAAATTTCACTTAAAAATTCATAATCCAAATGCCAAAAACGAAGATAGATTCATGAAATATAATCAAAACTAACTATAGAGCACTTATCCCAATTTATGTGGTGAAAATCCCCTCCAAAATCGCCCAAATCCGAGCTCCCCAACTCAAAATATGACAAAATGAGCCAACCCTTAAATTAATATTGTTCTGCCAAGAACTTTTCGCATCTGCGATAAATGATTTGCTTCTGCGGCGTCTCTTCTGCGACAAGACATCCGCTTCTGTGGAAACAGCTGAAAAAAAAATTGACCCTCACACCTGCGCACAAAATATCCGTGTATGCGACATCCAGGTGCGAGCCATCATCCTCTCATGTGCATGACCTCGTTCCTACGCTTCAGACCACTGCTCCTGCGCTTACGCAGATGCCCTCAAAACTCTGTTTTTGCGATCCTTCCTCACCAAGCCTTTCCCAGCTTCTGCGACCACTTGTTTGCATCTGCGGACTCGCATCTGCATCCATTATTCCACTGATAGAAAAACACCATTACAAGACCCCACTGCAACTATGCACATGAAGCAAAAATTAACCGAACCAAGTCCGAAACTCACCCGAGCCACATGGTGTCATGACCCCAATTTCCCTTCGTAAGATGTCATGATGGCACCTAGTCTCCAAGACTAGGTAAGCCTAACACACATGCAAAATATACAGAATTAATGAATAAAATCTCAAATACTCAACAACTATTATAAACAAAACTCTGCAACTCAACATATACAAACTTCCCAGAATCTGGTGGTAACAAGTCACAAGCTCTACAAAAAAGTACTGGTCATCCATATACAACAGTGTCTATAAAATAAGAGAAAATGAAGTAGACTAGATAGAGGGTGACTCCAAGGCCTACGGACGCCGGCAGGTATACCTTGAATTCTGCGAAACTGAGCTCGTCTCATAGTGCCTGGACTGGTAGGAGGTACCTGGATATGCACTGATGCGCAGAAGCATATCATGAATATACCACAACAGTACCCAGTAAGTGCCAAGCCTAACCTCAGTAGAGTAGTGATGAGTTCAGTTCAAGGCCCTACTGGAATAAATAAGAAACTGAACAAGTAATTGACAGTGTAATAATAACAACGGAAATGAAACTAGTAAGAAATATACAAAGATTGGCTACACTGAACTAAGGCAAATAATGCATAATGGAAGAAAACAAGGAATGTTATTTCAAGGAAACAAAGCAACCAAAACACAAGTGAAGTAATAGAAAAGTATGAACAAAATCCACTACTGAGGTACTGCCTCGTAGTCTCAAATCACAAAACAATTCACAATCTTTCCTTATATCACTGCGGGAGCCTTGCATTTAGTTTTGAAAAACATTTTTTCCCGAATTAGCTTCACGTGTTTTAGCCCACCTTATCACACCGCATTGCTGCAAGTAGTTCCCCTAGTAGCAACACGTGTATCAAGCTCACCTTATCTCACCACACGCGTTTCAATCTCAAATCCTTATACCACCACATGCGTATCCATATCAAAACGTAATATCGCACCTCAAGTGCCCAATATCACGACTTGCCAAAGAAGTTAACATTAAGGGTGTTTGCACACTCAATAGCCCATGGCTCAACCACAATATGCACAAGAGTCTCACAATAACAATCGGAAGTGAATAACTCAATAAGAGTATTATTTCACAACTCTACAACTTTCCCTCAATGTAAATCACGACCTCTATAACTCAATACCAGTTTCAACAACAAGATGTTCCACGAATTACAAACTTCAAGTAAAGAACTCGATAGTCAAATAATGAATAAGGAATAGAGGAACAATACTTAAACTAAACATGTAATGACAATTAACAAGTAAGAGATAAGACAAGTTGAGCATGTGAAGATACTCCAATGATGATGAATATAACATGTTAAGGTAACTCAATTAAGGCATGAAAGGAATCTACATAGCTAAAACCGGTCAATTTGCCTATTTAGCCCATGTACACACTCGTCACCTTGCATACACGGCTTCCACACATCACAACTATCAGAAAATAACACTAATCCTAAGGGGTAACTCCCCCATACAAAGTTAGGCAAGACACTTACCTCAAAACACGTTAACTCAATCCACTAGTAAGCCTTTCACTCGATTATCCAACTCCGAATGGCCCAAAGCTAGCCAAAACAACTTCATTACATAAATATAAACTATGGGAAACTATTCCAAACAATAAAGTTGCAATCTATAAAGAGAAATAAAAAGTCAATTCAAAAGGTCAACCTCGGGTTCGCGTCTCAGAACCGGACCAAAGTTACAAAATCCAAACACATATTCGATAACGTGTCCAACATGCAAGAATTACTCAAATCTGACCTCAAATTGCCTTCAAATCCCAAATATTTAGCCTGAAGTTTTCACGTCCCCCAAATTTCCAACTCAAATCACTAATTAAATGATGAAAATAGCGATGGATTCGTGTAATATAACCAAAACCGAGTTAGAATCACTTACCCTGAAGAATTTCTTGTGAAGCCCACAAAAAATTGCCACAAACCGAGCTCTCTAGGTCCAAAAATGAATAATGAAATCAAACCCTCGAAGGCCTCTATTTCTGCCTCATAAAGCCGCATCTCCGAACCCACAATAATGAATAAACTCTCAAATACTCAACAACTATTATAAAAAGAAATTCCGCAACTCAGCATATACAAACTTCCCACAATTTGGTGGTTACAAGTCACAAGTACTACGAATAAGTATTGGTCATCCCTATACAACAGTATCTATAAAGGAAAAGAAAATGAAATAGACTAGATAGAGGGTGACTCCAAGGCCTGCGGACGCCGGCAGGTATACCTTGAAGTCTCCGAAGTTGAGCTCGTCTCACTAGTGCTTGGAGTATTAGAGGGTACCTCGATTTGCAAAGATGTGCAAAAGCATAGCATGAGTACACCACAACGGTACCCAGTAAGTGCCAAGCCTAACCTCGGTAGAGTAGTGACGCGGTCAGGTCAAGGCCTTATTGGAATAAATAAGAAACTGAATAAATAATTGACGGTTTAATAATAATAATAATAACGGAAATGAAACAAGTAAGAAATATACCAAGATTGGCTACACTAAACTAAGGCAAATAATGATCATGGAAGAAAACAAGGAATGTTATGCCAAGGAAACAAAGCAACAAAAATACAAGTGAAGTAATAGAAAAGTATCAACAAAAGTCACTACTGAGGTACCGTCTCGTAGTCTCAAATCACAAATCAATTCACAATCTTTCCTTATATCCCCGCGGGAGCCTTGCCATTATTTTTGAAAATTATTTTCTTTCCAAAATAGCTTCCCGCGTTTTATCCCACCTTATCACACCGCGTGGCTTCAAGAAGTTCCCCTTCTAGCAACACACATATCAAGCCCGCCTTATCTCACCGCATGCATTTCAACCCCAACGTAACACAAGTTGTACCTCAAGTGGCCAATGTCACAACTTGCTAAAGAAGTCAACAATAAGGGTGTTTCCATAATAAATAGCGCATGACTCAACCACAATATGCACAAGAGTCTCACAAAAACAACCGAAAGCGAATAGCTCAACAAGAATAGTATTTCACAACTCTACAACTTTGCCTCAATGTGAATCACGAACTTTATAACTCAATACCAATTTCAACAACAAGATATTCCAAGAATAACAACTTCAAGTAAAGAATTCGACGGTTAAGTAATGAATAAGGAATAGAGGAACAATACTTAAACTAAACATGTAATGACAATTAACAAGTAAGAGATAAGACAAGTTGAGCATGTGAAGATACTCCAATGATGATGAATATAACATGTTAAGGTAACTCAATTAAGGCATAAAAGAAATCTACATAGCTAAAATCGGTCAATTTATACATTTAGCCCGTGCACACACTCGTCACCTTGCGTACACGGCTTTCACACATCACAATTATCACAAAACAACACCAATCCTAAGGGGTAATTCCCCCACACAAAGTTAGGCAAGACACTTACTGCAAAACACGCTAACTCAATCCACTAGTAAGCCTTTCCCTTGATTATCTAACTCTGAACGGCCTGAATCTTGCCAAAACAACTTCATTCCATAAATATAAACTATAGGAAACTAATCGAAATAATAAAGTTGCAATCTTTAAAGAGAAATAAAAGTCAACTCAAAACGTCAACCCCTGGCTCGCATCTCAGAATCCGACCAAAATTACAAAATCTGAACACCCTTTCAATAACGAGTTCAACCATACAAGAATTACTCAAATCCGACCTCAAATCGCCTTTCAAATCCCCCAAAATTTAGCCTAAGAAGTTTTCACAATGTTTCCCCAAATTTCCAACTCAAATCCGATTAAATTATGAAAATAATGATGGATTCAAGTAATATAGCCAGAACCAAGTTAGAATTACTTACCCCAATGCATTTCTTGAAAACCCCACAAATAATCGCCACAAACCGAGCTCTCTAGGTCCAAAAATAAATAATTAAATAAAACCCTCGAATGTCTCTATTTCTGCCTGGTGAAGCCGCATATGTGAACCCACAGCCGCATATTCGGCTCCGCACATGCAGAATATTCATCGCATGTGTGGTTCACACTAAGCCAGACATCCTCCTCTTCTACGGACTAAACACGCATCTGTGCTTCCGCTTCTATGGACATAGGAGCACTTCTGCACACTCGCTCCTGCGGGCTATGCCCGCTTCTGCGACAATTGACCTAGTTGGCCCAGTCCGCATCTACGGCCAATTCCTCTGCACGTGCGGACTCATAGATGCGGAAACCACCCCGCACATGCAAATCCTGTCCTGGGCATCCCTTTCCGCTTTTGTGCTCCATCACTCGCACCAGCCAGTCCGCACCTGCAGCCAATCCCTCCGCAGGTGCGATGACACTAGAAGGGATGGAGCTTCAACAACAATGACCAAGTCCAATTTGGTTCTGGATTCAATCCGAATCACACTCGGGGCCCACATGACCCCGTCCGAGTATACCAAAATGTCCCAAAACACCTAACGGACCTACTCGGGGCCAAAAATCACATCAAACAACATCGATTCAATGGATCGTAATCCAATTCAAGCCTATTGAATCTATGAACTTCTGACTTCAATAACTAACGCCGAATCATACCAAATCAACTCCAATTAACCTCAAATTTTGGACATAATTCATAAATGACATGACAGACCCATTCCAATTTCGAGAATCGGAATTCGACCTCGATAACAATAAAGTAAACTCCCGGTCAAACTATCAAACCTTCCAAACCTTCAACATTCTAACTTTCGCCAATTCAAGATGAAAATACCTACGGACCTCCAAATCTACATCCGAAAATGCTCCTATGTCCAACATCACCATGCAGAGCTGGAACCATCAAAACTCCATTCTAGAGTCGTCTACACAAAAGTCAAACTACGGTCAACTCTTTCAACTTAAGCCTCCTCCAACTTAGGGACCATGTATCCCATTTCACTCCGAAACTCACACGAACCAAAACCAAACACCCCCGGATAATACAACATAGATGAGGCAATAAATATGGGATCGGGGCTAAAATACTCAAAACGGCCAGCCGGATCATTACACTCGGGACCCCGTCCGAATATATCAACAAGTTCCATAACATAACACAGACTTACTTGAGGCCTCAAATCATACATAACAACACCGAAATGACGAATTACACCTCAAATCAACTTAATGAACTTCTGAACTTTCAACTTCCAAACCTCGTGTCGAACTATATCCAATCAATCCGGAATGACCTCAAATTTTGCACACAAGTCCCAAATGACATAACGAAGTTGTTCCAATTTCGGAATCACAATCTGATCCCGGTATCATCAAACTCAAATTTCGGTCAAACCTATGAATATTCCAAACCTTCAAATTGCCAAAGTTCTCCAAATATTGTTGAAACCTTCTAGAAACACCCAAATGAAAATCCGGGCATACGCTCTTGTCCAAAATGACCATTTGGACTNCAAAACTCCATTCTAGAGTCGTCTACACAAAAGTCAAACTACGGTCAACTCTTTCAACTTAAGCCTCCTCCAACTTAGGGACCATGTATCCCATTTCACTCCGAAACTCACACGAACCAAAACCAAACACCCCCGGATAATACAACATAGATGAGGCAATAAATATGGGATCGGGGCTAAAATACTCAAAACGGCCAGCCGGATCATTACACTCGGGACCCCGTCCGAATATATCAACAAGTTCCATAACATAACACAGACTTACTTGAGGCCTCAAATCATACATAACAACACCGAAATGACGAATTACACCTCAAATCAACTTAATGAACTTCTGAACTTTCAACTTCCAAACCTCGTGTCGAACTATATCCAATCAATCCGGAATGACCTCAAATTTTGCACACAAGTCCCAAATGACATAACGAAGTTGTTCCAATTTCGGAATCACAATCTGATCCCGGTATCATCAAACTCAAATTTCGGTCAAACCTATGAATATTCCAAACCTTCAAATTGCCAAAGTTCTCCAAATATTGTTGAAACCTTCTAGAAACACCCAAATGAAAATCCGGGCATACGCTCTTGTCCAAAATGACCATTTGGACTTAACAAAATTATCAAAACTCTGATCCGAGGTCAAATACTCAAAAGTCAAACTTGGTCATCGCTTCCAACTTAAAGCTTCCTTATTCAAAACCAAAATCGACAATTCACTCAAGTCATAATACATCATACGAAGCTACTCAAGACTTCAAATGGCTTAACGGAATGCAAATTGTCAAAACGATCGGTCGGGTGAGGTGGATGCCACGTAACATGCTACATCATTACCCTACCCCTATTTCACCCCTCCCATGTAACGACTTGACTGGTCGTTTTGAGATTTAGCATCCCGTTCATAGGTTTGAGACCTTTAGTAGCTTCACATGATGCACTATGACTTTTAATATGCTTGATTTTGATGTTTGATATTTTCGATATTGATTTGCTAGAGTAATCCCCAATTTGAAAGCTTCAAGTTGTAAGAGTTAATCAATGTTTGACTTTCGGATAAATGACCTCGGAATCGAGATTTGATGATTTTTATAAGTTTGTATGGTAATTTTGGACTTGGACGAATGTTCATATTTGAATTTATATGTTCCTAGAAGGTTTTGGCTTTATTTAACGTAATTGGCCATTTGAAGAATTATAGAGTTCATAGATTTGAACGGAAGTTGTCTTTGGTGTTATCGGATTTCTATTGTGGTTTTGAGACCTTACATAGGTTCATTTATTTTATTGGAATTTGTATGCAAAGACTATGATTTGGAATGTATTAGTACGATTCGAACAAGCTCAGCGAAGTTGGAATGTTTAAAAGTTAAGAGAATGATTTTGATATTTGATTCAGTTTTGATTTGTTTGTGGGTTTTGAGCCCATGGATAAGTTGGGATATTGTATTTGGATTTATTCATATGATTGGACAAGGTATGAGGGGCTTGGGTGCGTTTCAGGTGGTTTTGAACAATTTCTATGTGTTTTGGAGCAACTAAGTTACTGGTGTTCTACCTCACCTCAATGCGAACACATTGGGCGCATTCACGTTGAAGGGCTAGAGGCCTGGGTATTTTTGCTCATCCCAATCACGTAGTGTATTTTGCTGTCAGTGATTTAAGTTGTCCGATTTCGGGATTTGGAGCTCATTTACACCATTCTATGTTTTGGAGCCAGGGAAGAGGTGATTTTGGAGATAGATTTCACACATATTTTGAGGATAAGTAATTTCGACTTGATTTTAATTATATATCATGATTCCCCATGGATTTCTATACCTAAAATATGGAATTTGAAGGGAAATTTGGGGCTTTTTGTCAACACTTTAAGAGAATGTATTTTGGGGATTTGAGGACCGATTTGAACTCGTTTTAAAAACTTATTATATATTTAGACTCTACGGGTTAAGGGTCATCAGATTTTGGTATTGGTTGGAATTTCGAGCTCGCGGACCCGGCTTGACTTTTGTTGACTTTTTGGAAATTGAACAGAAATCGAATCCTTAAGGATTGGGATCGCTTCCTATAGTAGTTTTTGACTTCCTTTGTTGATATTTGGCTTGGATTTACATGACCGGAGGGTTAAAACAAGGTTTTGATGCAATTTGAGGTTGAAGCTAGCTCGGGAAGAGGTAAGTCTTTTAGCAACCTTGATAATAAGGAAACCACCTAGGATTGACTTGATTGCTATGTGTTTAAGGTATTGGGGCGGTTGTACATGCAGGGTGGAAAGTGTCTATACATGTGTCTAGTTTATATCATGCACAGGGTAGAATTGAGATACTTTATGCCTTGTTTTGATTATCTACTCATCTTAATTCATGATTTATTTGCCTTATATGACTACGTTCACTCTGTTATTCATGTCAGAGATCATTCCGAGGTTTATGATTATATATGAAGCCATGAAAGATTATTCTTGATATGTTGAATTGCTTGAACTACCCGTAGTCATATAGAAATTCTATGAGCACATATCCGCATGATTATTCTTAAGTCATTGTGCATCTTTTATCTATTAATTCTTGGACGTATGCATATGTTTTGTGTAAGGATACTTTAATTGGACTGAGATTGTGGAACGAAAGATAAGGTCGTTCGGTTGAAATATAGTTATGGCACACAGGACATGTTGAGCAGACATTTCATTTGCTATTAAGCTCATTTTATGCTTGGATAAGGATCCTTCCCTCTAGAGTCAGGTGATAACCCGTATTACTTCGGGCCTTATGCGCGTGGTCGATACATGGATTGTGTATCTGGTCGATACATGGATTATGTATCGGGTCAATATATGAATTGTGCATCGGATATCAGTGATACATGGATTGTGTATCAGGTTTCTGTGATACATGATTCTATATCGGGTTTTAGTGATACATGGATTGTGTACCGGGTCAATCTTTCACGACCTAAAACTAACCCCTGTCGTGATGGCGCCTATCGTGGAACTAGGTAAGCCGACTCATTTCCAAAACAAAATGATATTTTCATTTCAAAGATAATTTCAAGGTTATTTAACATAAAACCTCCATTTAAAGAGTTCAAATCAAAGAAAAATAAAAGTGCAGAAAAGAAAAGCCCGACATCGGGGTGTCACTAGTCATGAGCATCTACTATAATTTGTCTAACAATATCAAGGCTAACTCAGCCTGGAAAATAGCTAAATACTACTAGAGGAAGATAAGAGGGAGAAGAGCAGAGGCTGCAATCGCCAAACAGCTACCTTGCTATTTCCAAGAAAATCTGCAACCAGAACACTCAATAACCGCTACCGTGTCCAGCTACACCTGAATCTGCATACAAGGTGCATGGAGTAACATGAGTACGCCAACTCAGTAAGTAGCAACAATAAATAAAGAAAGAGCAGTAGTGACGAGCAATAAAGCATATAACGTTCATATCAGGAAATCTCAGTAAAATACCACATGCTTTTAAAAATCAGGATTTGAATCAAACATCTTGTTTAAACCCAGTTCCAGTAAAAATCATTTAAAGACATCTTTCCAACAGTTTTTCATACAAAGGCTCAATGCAAAGGTGAGCAAAATGATGAAATCATAAATAGCCCCTCGGGTAAAACATCACTCATATACACCCCCTCGGGCAAACCTCACAGTCACTCATGCCACTCGGGCATACCTCACAATCACTCTTGCCACTCGGGTATACCTCACAATCACTCTTGCCTCCCAGTCACTCAGCATTCGGCACTCGTCACTCGCACTCAGTAGGTACTTGCGCTCACTAGGGGTGTGTACAGACTCCAGAGGGGCTCCTTCAGCCCAAGCACTATAATCTG